>WSTK01000776.1:0-15126 GCA_019616945.1 Ceratobasidium sp. 414 | reverse complement strand
ATGCGCTTTTCTCCCTCGTTTGCTTATCAATTTCTTTGTTTGTTTTTGCGCAGTGCTTCTAAAGCTGTTGCGATTCCACTGGTATATTTACAAGTCTGTAGCCGTTCTGCTTCATGCTCTACAAGTACATGATGACCATGCAGGTCATGTGTTGCAATCATTTTGCAGGGCACTGTATCTTCTGGGCAGTCTCATTTCCATCTATGGCAATAATGGTTTGTGGGTGTGTGAGTTCTATGAGGGGAATATGGTTCCTTTGTGTGTAAGAAATGTTGATAAAGTTTCATGAAGATCCAGAGTCAATGAGGGTGAGAGTTGGTTCCGTGATTCCTTCAATTGTGATGTAGCAGTGGGGATCATCATTTGATTTCTTTAGATAATATACATGCTGGTCATCACGATTTAGGTCTCCCTTGCCTACAGACATGGGTACTGTAGGCTGTATTAGTTTTCTGACTCTGAGGCAGTGGACTCATCATCTTCCTTGATCTCTTCAACCTTGGCTTCTTTTCCTTTCTCTGTTTTCCTAGTGTTTTCTCACGTTCCCTCACTTCTCCCTCCTTGTGGTTGGTCTTCTTTGTGATACCCAGATCAGCAGGCTCTGGCCATGTGTCCAGTTCACCCACACTTGAAGGGTTTTCCTTCCCTCCTTCATCATTCCATGGTTTCTTTAGGTACTGTATTGTCTTGGTTGGGTGACTGGGTACTGGTGGTGGTGGCCACCCTTCCCTTGGTTCAATTATCTTGATTTGTACAAGTTGTGTAAGGTATGTTGTCGGTCTGTATGGCGTATTTGACCCATTCTTCCAAGGGTAATTGGGAGACATCCTGGAGTACCATCATGTGCACGAGTTCCTCCCTGACATTGTCTTTTAGTCCTGCCTTGAAGCTGTCAATGAGGGCCCTTTCATCCCATTCAAGTTCATCCATGAGGATTCTAAACTCGGAAGTGTACTCAGTGGTGGAGCAGGTTTGGATTAGTTTTTGGATGTTTTGAGTTGCCCTCTCTTGTTTGATTGGATCTCTGAAGGCTAGGAGGAAAGATTTCTTGAAGTTTATCCATGATGTGATTGCCTCATGTTTGGTTTTGTCTAAAACCTTTTTGAGTAAAGGTTTTGCCCATCGCAAAGCTGGTCCTTCTTTCATGTTGGATAGGGTCATGGAAATCTTCTTGAAGCCTGAGAAGGCTCCTGGGTAGTCAAGGAAGTAGAGCTCCATCTTCATCAGAAAGTTTTCAGCTTTGGTGTCCCTTTTCTTTCCTTCAAAGGCTTCTGGCTGCTTTGCCTTGGCTCCCTTGGGGATGTGTTCTTCTTGGGGAGAGTGGGAATGTTCTCTCCTTTCCCTTCTTGGTTGAGGGGTTCTAGAGCAGGAGCAGCATTCATCAGGTGAACCTGGGGGAGTTGGCGATTGTTGGGGATGGATATTTTGTTTGGTGGATTGATCTAGAGGAGGTTCATGGAATCCCACATTGTTGATTGCTCATGTGAGACATTCTTCCATTTGGTTGATTCATCTGTCCAGTGCTTGGACGAGTTCCCTGGTTAGTTCTCCATCCTTTTGGAGTTCTGTTACTGCTTCTTGATTTGCTCCAAGGACCATGTTTGTTCCTCGTTGCAAATCATTTACCCATGTTGGTACTTTGTTAAGACTGTTTTGGCTGACCATCATCATGGTTTGGGTTCAAGTGTTTTCTTGATGGGTTAGATAGCTGTTGTGGATTGTTTGTGCAGTGTCAGCCTGGACTTGTTGTGCTAGTTGCGCTAGTTCTGTTGCTCCGTTATCAACATCTGTTTGGCAGTTTCAGATGTTTTCAATGTTTCTAGCAATGGTTTTGATGTGTACTCCATTTAGGGCTTGGTTTGTAACATCAGGTAGTAAGGGTCATAGGGCTGCCTGCATTAGTGTGACAAATCTTCAGTAGTCAGGGTCAGCTTCTAAGGCTGCTAGGTTGAATTCTGGTTGTTGTTGGATTGGGGCAATGTATGGTGGGGGAACAATTGCTGGGACCTCTGGAAGGTCTGGCTCAGGGTCAGCAGGAAGATGTGGGGCTAGTTGAGGCTGAGCTGGTACTGGTTCATGTTCATCCTCACTGTCGTCAAGGGTGAGGATTTGCAGTTGTTGTTCAGGAAGGGGTTCCTGTTGTCTTTGTGGTGTGATCATTGGTGTATTTCAATTAGATTGGACTGGGAGGTGTATCCCTGCAAGGGGGTGGTATCGGGTTTCCTCTCCTTCAGGGATGAGGATTGATCCTGCACCCACTGCCATTTCTTGTTCTGGTCTGACACTCAGTCTGGGGATGACTTGTACCACTGAGGGTTGTTTGATGTGGATGGTTTAGTCCTCTTCTTCAGGTAGTCCTCCTGGCATTGATTGTTGTGATGCCCTTGAGGTTCTTCTGGTGTTGGTGATGTCTTGCTCGGTTGGGGTAGTGGGTGTTGATCCTTGTGGTAATGAGGCAAAAGCTTCTCCCAGGGCTGAGCAGATTCTTGATTGGTATCAGGTACCATAGTTGTGTTGTGATCCAGTATTGGATCCATGTTCTGACATATTTGCTTCAATTTCATTGGGTGAGAGGATAGCCAGAGAGTGAGTTCCAGGTTCATGATAAAGCTTGCTTCACAATGTTATGACCTGCCAGGACTTGTGTTTGAGGACATATGAATCGCGAAAGTGGACCTGTATCTGACTTGGAAGTATAATGGACAAGCCATGTGTTCTTGTTTACTAGTGGCAAATGTATGAGCCACGAGTGTCACAAGCCATGAATGGCACCCCCCTCTTCCTTCTCTTTTTTTCCTGTCTCGTGACGCAACTGCGGACTGGCTGATGACCGACGGTCTTAGATAGAGGATTCTTACAGTTGACTCACCTTGGAATGGCGGTTGACTGGCGTAGATAGATGACTCATCTGTACTCGTCTAGTATATATACAGCAGCAGACAAGCCCGGGTACCCCAGCTTGTTCTGTCTCGTCACACATCCTCTCTAGGGAGCTCCCTCCCTCTGACTTAAGAACTCGCCACTTCCCTTCAGGACTCGCTTGGGATCTCCCTTCGGGAAATCCAGTGACTAGGTTCCTTGGTCAGCCACGAGACCTCGACCCCTCCAGGGCCCCCCTTTGGTGCACGTAGCCACCAGTTCCTGCCTCCGCTACCCTCACGTCACCGTCAGCCACAACTCCTTAGAGGGTTGCGACATTACAGAACAAGCTTTCAAGACGGACGCAGGACCACAGCACACCACTGACGCGGTAGAAGAGCTCTTCTGGAATCCCACTGGAAGAAACCCACCAGATACAAACTACCAAATCACTCCCCCGGTATTCGCCGAACTTAACTATGTCAGGAGAACCAAGGCGAAATCCCGAACGGCGATCAAGGCCAGCCAGCCTCAGGCCCCCATCGGCCCCACCCAGCATAACCCCGTCAGCAGCAGCCAGCGCACATGAGGATCAGGAGGAAACGCGAGGGCTCCGATCCAGGGCCACCTCAATTTCCTCCCAACATTCCATGCCCGGCGCAATGCCGGAAGAAGACGACACAGTCCGGATCAACGAACCCGCCAGCCCTAGCACTGGTTCATCTGCAAGACCAGAGCCAGAGCAGCGGTCGCAAACCTACCCCACAATCATACATAACGAAGAATCGGACAGCGATGGAGAAGCGATCCATCCGCTAGCCCGAGTACCCATGCAAGAGCTCCGTGCTAGACACACCCCAGTGCGGGCCCCTGCATTACTCGAGCCTGAAGCAGCCGTAGACCAACCAGCCCCTCCATATGTGGCACCTAGAGCACCTGACCAAGCCATCCCAGCAGAGCAGCAGGCTCTGTTCATAGACCTAATGGGAAGAGCCATGGGACCACTCGTACCCCAAATTGTCCAACAAATAACAGGTGAAACTTTGGGAATCACCCAACTCAGGGAACAGCTAACGGATGTCTGAAACCAACAAGTGGCAATGGCGACACACGTAGAACGAATCAACCAACAAGCAAGAGAGGCAGAAAGTCAGGCTACAAGGGCTTCTAATAATACACGGCAGGCCCTCCAGGGGATACAGGAGAACACCAACGCGTTCAAGGATATCTCCACCCGCCTCGATGCCCTACCCAACCTGCTCAGCCATCTGCAGACCCTGGGCAAACAACAACTTAGTACCATGAAGGCCCTGAAGGAGTCCAATGACATCAACAGGGAACTAATTATGGCCATGGACAACCGGCTCACCAAGATAGCCAACGAAGAAACGACAACGGAACGATCAGAGAGCAGAGCCTCCATCCGTACGGACGTCTTCGAAGAACACCCACAACATCAGTCCACACAGCGTCGAGCATGGCGAAAAGACCTCACTGACAATATCCCTAAGGGAGCAAAAGCAAAGAAACCCGAACCTTTCGAAGGGAAGAAACGCGACCAAGAGGCAGAAGTCTTCCTCATGAAAATGGAGATGTACTTCAATGACTACCCGGGAGCCTTCTTGGACAAACGAAAGATCTCAGCTACGCTCACCAACATGAAGGAGGGCGACGGAACCTGATGGGCCAAGCCCCTGCTATGAAAACACCTAGACGAAGTCCCACACTCGGCATTAGCATCCTGGAAGGCCTTCAAGGAAGCCTTCCTACTAGCTTTTGGGGACCCCATCAAGAAAGACAGGGCGGTCCGAGACATCCAACGCCTCCAACAAACACAATCAGCACAACAGTACGCCTCTCAATTCCACATTCTTATGGACAATCTCAGCTGGGACGAACGAGCCCTTATCGACAAGTTCCGCACGGGGCTAAAAGATAACGTCCAGAAGGAAATCCTACAAATGACCTTCATGCAGAATACGGAAGCCGTGACCCTCGAGCAGTGGATAGAATTAGCGATCAAGACGGACGATATTCTGTTCGCTACGAGGGGAAGAGACAACCAGCGCCAAGGTGCCAGCAATGCGATTCAGGGACGACAGGGTACCACCGGAGAAAGCCCAAATCAGCCCAAAAAGAAGAACCTCTCCGACAAAGAATTTAAACGAAGAATGGATGAGAAACTTTGCATTAAGTGTGCTAAGAAGGGGCATAGAAAGGACACTTGTCGAGCAACGGAATGGAATACAGCAGAAGGAGGAGGGGCGGTGAAAGGAAAAGCCGCGGAAATACAGGAAACCAAGGAGGAGGAGGCATCAACCGCCTCAGAATCGGAAAACTAGAACGGCCCCCTGTACCTGTGTCAGAAGGCAAGGAAACACCCAAAGGTCAGAATAAAATGTATCACGTCAGGACTACAGATAATACACCACATACGCACATTCTGGTCAAGGGAATCACGGATCCAGTAAAAACACTCATAGACTCAGGCTCTTCTAGGAACTTCCTGGATATAACCTTCGCGGGAAGGAAATCCCTACCTTTGGTGGAGTTGCAATTCCCACAAACGGTTATTGCCATAGACGGACAAGAAACCACGGAAAAGATACACTTCCGCACCACAGTTAACTTCGAGCTAAACGGGCAAAGCTTCAAGGAGCGATTTTATGTCATGCCGTTGGGAGACACACCAGCAATCATAGGAAAGGAATGGCTTTCAAAGTACGACCCGGACATCCGGTGGGGGACCATGGAGATACAGTACCGCGACAAACCTGGAAAAGGAGACACAGATCCAGGGCTGGTTGACCCCTCGATCCCTACCAGCCCTGGGGAAGCAGACCCCCTGGAAGGTAAGGAAGCAAACATAAAAAGGAAAGGACCCATCCCACAGGAATTCCAAGACTTTACGGATGTCTTCGATGCCGAGAAGTTCAAGGAATTACCACCACACAGGAAACACGATTGCGCCATAGACTTTAAGGAGGGTGCTGAACTACCCTGACCAGCAAAAGCTTACCCAATGTCGCCTGACCAACAAAAAACACTCAAGGAATTCCTGGCGCAGGAGCTCCAGGATGGAAAGATACGGCCAAGCAATTCCCCCACGGCCGCTCCATGCTTTTACGTAAAGAAACAGGATGGGTCCCTCCGATTGGTCACCAATTACCGAAAGATCAACGACATTACAATCAGCGACCAGTTCCCTATCCTGTTACAAGAAGACCTCCTAGAGAAACTCAGGGAAGCAAAAATATTCACCAAGCTTGATCTACAGTGGGGATACAACAATGTGCGGATTAAGGAAGGGGACGAATGGAAGATGGCTTTCCGAACCAAAGACGGCCTCTACGAGTACGTGGTAATGCCCTTTGGACTCAAGAACGCGCCAGCAGTCTTCCAACGATTCATGAACGAACTCTTCTACGACCTAAGGGACGTGTTCGTCATAGTCTACCTAGACGACATCCTGATCTATTCCAAGAACAAAGAAGAGCACGTCGAGCATGTCAGGGAAGTACTATGACAACTCCGAAGTCATCACCTCTTCACGCGACCAGAAAAATGCGCCTTCTTCGTCACAACGGTCACCTACATAGGGCTAGTTATCACACCAGAGGGAATATCAATGGAGGAAGACAAGGTCCAAGCGATACGCGAATGGCAAACCCCCCAAACCCTAAAGCAGGTACAGGCCTTCCTAGGCTTTGTCAACTTCTACTGGAGATTCGTTCCCGCCTATAGCACCCTGGCACAACCATTAACATCCCTGACCAGAAAAAACACAGTATGGAGGTGGTCCACACGACAAGAAGAAGCGTTTGAAATGATGAAAGAAGCCATATGCTGTCGACCAGTGCTTATACACCCAGACCCCGATAAACCCTATTTCCTGGAAACCAATGTGTCGGGGGTAGCCATGGGCTCCGTTCTCAGCCAGAGACACGAGGACGGCAAATTACACCCCATTGCCTTCATGTCAAAAAGTTTCAACGAAGCCCAGAGCCGATACGACACATACAATAAGGAACTCTTAGCCATCGTTGAATCCCTGGTTCACTGGCGATACCTCCTAGAAGGAACCAAGCAGACCATAACTATCTACACAGATCACCACAATCTACAATTCTGGAGCAAGGCCAGGATTATGGATAGAAAACATGCCCGATGGTATGGCCTACTGGCATCATATAACTTTGAAATAGTATATCGACCAGGGAAACAATCGGAGAAGCCCGACGCACTTTCCAGGAGGAGCGATCACAAAGGAGTCCCAAGTCCGGAGCAGACCATGATAGCCGCTGAACGCTTCATTGGGTTCAAGGCTGAAGTCGGAATCGACATCATAGACCAGATCAAGGAAGCACAGGGAGAGGAAGAATCCCTAGAAACCTTAATCCACAGCGTTAAGAACATGGAAGACCTACCCCCGTCGATACGAAAGCAGTACCGATGATACGCCTGGAGGGAAGGACTGTTATGGTATGATGACGCTATCGTAGTTCTGGACGATCCGGAAATCAGAAAGTGGATCCTGGGGTTACACCATGACTCCCCAGTAGCAGGACACCAGGGTCGAGCTTGGACCTTAGAACAAATCAAAAGACACTACATGTGGCCGAACCTGAAGTCACAGGTCAACAATTATGTAGACCAATGCGAGATCTGCAACCGAGCCAAGACTTTGACGCAGTCCATACCGCAAAAGGACATCAACCTGCCCAACGGACCCTGGGAAGAGATCAACTACGACTTCATTGTCAAACTACCAGAGTCGGGGGGATATGACAGCATCCTGGTGGTTGTGGATCGCTTCTCAAGACAGGGTCACTTCATACCCTGCAAAGAAAGTACCGATGCGGAGGAGCTAGCGGAAATTTTCCTAAGAGAAGTCTGGAAACATCACGGCACCCCAAGAATCACCATTTCGGATAGGGGACCGACATTCAACAGTAACTTCCTAAAAGCCCTATACAGGCGGTTGGGAAGCGAGCCCCGGTTCTCCACAGCATATCACCCTCAAACAGACGGACTGGCAGAGCGGACGAACCAATGGCTGGAAGGGTACCTTCGAAGCTTCTGCAATCATAGTCAAGATGACTGGGCAAAGTGGCTACTGATAGCAGAGTTCTGCCATAACAACCAAAAGAATACAGCAACAGGTCTGACAGCATTTGAGGCAGTGTATGGTAGAAATCCGCAGTGGCAAATCTCGGAAGACAAAGGGACATCCCCCCCAGCCGATATGATGGCGGAACACATGATGCGAGTCTGGGACGAGGCTCGAGCGGCCATGGAATACCACCGAAGAAGAGAATGGGAGGAGGAACCAAAAGAATACACAAAGGGACAAAGGGTGTGGCTGGACACACGGAACATCAGAACAAGAAGACCCTCCAAGAAACTGGACGACAGGCGGGCTGGCCCCTTTATGGTAACCGAACGGATATCTTCACACGCTTACCGTCTGAACCTGCCGAAGTCAATGCGGATCCACAACATTTTTCACATGGGCCTCCTATCCCCATACAAGGAGGATTCCTTCGGACGATTTTCACCGCAGCCTCCGCCTATCATCACGGAAGAAGGAGAAGAGCAGTTCGAAGTCGAAAGGATAGTGGGGTGGGAAGAAAAGAAGGGACAGCTATATTACGAAGTCAAGTGGAAGGGATATGACTCGCTGGAAAACACAATGGAACGCACAGAGAAAATAGGGGTCCTGGAGCGAGTCATGCGCCAATTCCGCCGCTCCTTTCCCACAGCCCCAGTGCCTGCCAACTATAAAGAGGTTCGGGGCAAGACCAGAAGCGACATCCCCTCCACCAGTCTCGCAGCACTCGACCTCGCCTCCACTACTACTACACCATGGTCGTCGTCAAGTCATACACTGCTGTCGCCTCCAAGCCTGCCGGGAACGAGCGTCGAGGGCGCAACATCGAGGAACGCCGGGCCAGGGCCAATGAGAACAGCCGGGACAAGTCGAGGTGGGGGCCCAAGCCAAAGGTCACTATCAAGGCCTGCGGCAACTACCTCCTCGTGTCCGAGGAGTGTGGGCGGCTCCGGAATGGAGGATTCGGGGAATACGTCCGAGATACCTGAAAAGTCAACAACTTCTTGGATGCCCTCGAATACGCCGCAGAGCTCGACCCTGGATGTGACCTCCGCTACATCCCCCTGCACGAGTGGGGCGGTTGCAACCTCAGCGGATCCACCCTCCACCACCCGAGGCACGGACTGCTCATGTGGGTCAGGGATGGCCCAAGGCCAGACGACGCCTGGCAGATGTCGCGGACGAAGCTCTACGTCGCGAACAAGTGCATCAGCAACTCAGTCTACGGGGTCGTCACCAAGTCAAAGGGACAGTTCCCAGACCTCAAATGGAAGGCCGACTGAACCTGGTGGGTGCGGACCGACCGCATGCAGGAATGGATCGCTGATGCCGTCCAGGAGTGGCGTGCCAAAACCGCGGAGACATACCACGACCCAATCGACGAGCTCACCCGGGACCAGGTCGCCAACCTCCTGTTCAGGAAGGGGATGTTGAAAGGCCAGTTCTTCGAGTGGCTTGACCAATACTCCTGGAGCCGGCACATGGGATGGGAAGAGCAGTACGAAGCCTGGGAGCGTCTTGACGAGACGCCTGAGGAACGTTCGGAGTGAGCCGGACCAAGTTTGGGCCCCCTAAGGTAGAAATGGGTAACCAGTTGTTGCTACAATGCGCCCCGGATAATGTAGCCCCCAAATGTAGATAGCCTTGCCTTTTCCTTTCTTTTCCTTTTTTTTTTTTTTCTTCTTTTTCCTTTCTCCTTTCTTTTTTTTGTGCTCCCCTGGCTTCGGTTCTCGCCTAAGGGTCACACAAAGGGGGGCGAATGTCACAAGCCATGAATGGCACCCCCCTCTTCCTTCTCTTTTTTTCCTGTCTCGTGACGCAACTGCGGACTGGCTGATGACCGACGGTCTTAGATAGAGGATTCTTACAGTTGACTCACCTTGGAATGGCGGTTGACTGGCGTAGATAGATGACTCATCTGTACTCGTCTAGTATATATACAGCAGCAGACAAGCCCGGGTACCCCAGCTTGTTCTGTCTCGTCACACATCCTCTCTAGGGAGCTCCCTCCCTCTGACTTAAGAACTCACCACTTCCCTTCAGGACTAGCTTGGGATCTCCCTTCGGGAAATCCAGTGACTAGGTTCCTTGGTCAGCCACGAGACCTCGACCCCTCCAGGGCCCCCCTTTGGTGCACGTAGCCACCAGTTCCTGCCTCCGCTACCCTCACGTCACTGTCAGCCACGACTCCTTAGAGGGTCACGACAACGAGTCAAAACAAAGATAGACGTGTGCATGTGTGTTGTCTATGAATGGCAGTTAGCCACGAGATACAGTGACTGGCTGTGAAGGTGAGGTGATGTCAGATGAGGGAAGCCTGGGATGAATAGACAAATAAGGCTCCTAAGAGACTTAGCAAGTTCAAAGGTGTCTGAGAGAAAGTAAGATCAAGTTGACGAGCTTCCAGTGTGAAGTCCTGAGAGGGACTCTACACTAGTAGAGGTGAAGGTGAAGCAAGCTGGAGATCCCAGGCTTGTGCACCACTGTATTTATACTATGTACATGAAGGTGAGTCATACAGCGTGAATGGCAGAGGCTGCACATCAGCATGAGATGCACATACACTGAGTCATTCTTGCACAGCCGAAGCTGATGCATACACCAAGTCAAAGTCCGAGAGCTGAGAAAGCACACGTGGCCTAATGCCAGTGGCGAGAAAACCAAGCCACAAGAGAAGTTGGGGGTGAGTACATGAACTCCCGACACCACTCAACCAAGAGTGATCAACACTCCTATGACAACTGTTGGGAAGAGAATCCCTTGGCAGCATTATACTAGCTGAGTCAGCTGGGTTTTCCCACAGGTGCCATGCAGCAGAACCTCCAGGTTCCTTCCTATATGGTCACATGTCCTGTCGCTGTCCAGACTATTCGTTGCCTGGCAACAAGTTTGATGCTTCTATGATGGACTCTGATATTGAATGGTATGATAATGTATTTCCGTAGCAATGTGTAGATCTGGTTGCCATCTGTATCTTCCTTTCATATATGTCACTTATGACACTTCTGTTCTTCTCTGCTTCTTGAGGCTGTGTCGCTCAAGTATATATAAACCCAGCCTCCCTCATTCATTTAATCTCAGTTTCAATCACTTGTGTTCATCCTCCCTTGCCTAAGGCAGCTCTCCACTGTATGATCTCAACAGGTTATGAGCCCTGGCCATACCTAAGGGTCAATACAACCACACTGCTACCCTACTTGGCACTCTACCCCTGCACTCCACTTGACCCCATGGGCCCTGCCCAGTCTATTGAGCACATACCAGCACAGACCATCATAGTAGATGTGCCCTAGGCAACCAATTCTTTTTGTCAACCAGCGAATCATCAATGCATTCCCATGCAGAACAATCCCTGCTTGGCTAAGCAGACTCCCTGAAGACACACCCTGCGACCACAAACATTGCTGGTGATCCTCCAATCTTTTGAAGCTCATTGAAGCTTGTTGGGGATGAATGAAACTCGACAACCACCACCAGATCACATACCACCTCTGGTCTGAGACAGTGAGGCAGCATGTGCAAGTAGCTGGAGCTGCAACACTACCATTTGGAGGTGATCAGGCATTGGAACCTCTGGGAAGAGTTGCTCCCATTAGGAACAGGCTGGTATACCAGACTGCTGAACAACGCACTGACAGTCTTGCGGTCCTAGGTGAAATCATAGATTCTTATTGTTGCAGACCTCCAATGAGAGTCTAGACAGTGCTCAAAGGTCCTTGTGACCGATGACTTATCAATAGGAGTCTCTTATGTAAGAGCACTCCTCGTGTGTGACCCTTAGTCTTGTGGTGAAAGTAATCCCTTTTTAGGGGGTTGTCGATGGCTGTTACTTAGGTGTCTCTCAAGAGGTGAGATGACGAGGTAAAGCAAGCTGAGGTCCTCAGGCTTGCTTTCCGCTGTATATATGCTATCTAGATACAGTCGAGTCATACAGGTGTGAATCATATCTAGCAAGTAGAAAGAGTGTAGGAGTCATAATACTTGACTCAGAGTAAAAGGAAAGTCAGTAAGGAATGTTTATGTAATATATGTGGGCGGCACCCAATGTTAAAAGAGGCTTTGCCTTGGTGCTGCGCTAGGTCTGAGGTCATGTGACCAAGGGGGGGGAGGGGGGAGCGTTGTAAGGTATGAAGTGCTCCCCCCCCTCACGTGATCAATTAAGTAAGGGTTGTTGGTTCCAGTCGCAGTTGGTGAGGCACTTATCGGGTGGCTCATGACACTGAAAGTGTTCAGCCGCAATAATGACTTGTTCTGGATTGGGAATGTCTTCATTGTCCAACCATCTGGATAGTGCGTCTGGCTTTTGGGATTGTTTTCCTGGCCAATAATGGATCAGGTAGTTGAAGGACATGAGTTCTGTATACCAGCGGGCATGTTTCCGATCCATGACCTGTGCTTCTTTCCAGAATTGAAGGTTCCTGTGATCTGTGTATATCAGAATCGGAATCTTGGTATCTTTGAGGTATAGTCACCAGTGTTTTAGGGATTCCACAATTGCTAGCAGTTCTTTATTGTAGGTGTCGTAGTTCCTTTGGGCCTGGTTTAAACCTTTGGATAGGAATGCTATTGGGTGTAGTTTTCTGTCCTCTTGGTATTGACTTAATATTGCCCCCATGGCCACTCCCGAAGCGTCTGTTTCGAGGATGTATTGTTTCTCTGGGTTTGGATGTGCTAGGATGGGTTCTGTGGTTACTGCATCCTTGATATCTTGGATCGCCTTCTGCTCCCTTTCCGTCCATTTCCAAGGTTTTCCTTTTTGTGTAAGGTCGTGTAAGGGCCGTGCAATTCAGCTGAAGTCCTGGATGAATCGTCAATAGAAGTTGCAGAAGCCTAGGAAGGCCTGATTTTGTTTGACCTTTTTGGGCACTGGCCAGTCTATGATGTCTTGAACCTTGCTTTTGTCCATCGATATTCCTTCTGGGCTGATCACAAGCCCCACATAATCTACCTTGGTAACCCTGAAACGGCATTTCTTCAGTCGTACAAAGAGGTGATTTCTCTGGAGCCTCTCCAGCACCATTCGTACATGCTTGGTTGTCGTGACCCATTTAATAATGATGGGTCACAACTGGATTCGAACCGACGACCTTTATGTAAATCGACCACATAGCCTTTGGTGCCCCTCGCTAGCTCTTTCGCTAAGTCCCCCGGCGCTTAACTCATACAGTCATGTGACCCCCACTCCCCACTCGGTGGCTGTGCTTCTAAGAGTTATTACATAGCCAGTGGGAGTGGGTTTACATAATATAATTAATTACTAATATACTTAACTTAGAGATATTCGGACCTCACCCACGGGCATTAACATTGGCCCGCGGCTAGGGGGCGGGGGAGCGCAGCGTCCCCAGCATCGGGGGTGCCACACATATACCTCATGTAATAACCGGTACCGATGGACTATTGATAGAACTCCCATGATTGGTGCATACAACCAGATGACTAGGTGTATGCTTAGTATAGATGACTCGCACTTGTAGATAGATGACTAGACTGCTTTCCAGAGCAGTATATATAGAGTAACAGCAAGCCTGAGTAGTCGTCCACCAAATAGGGAAATATCCATCACAACAGCTCCTCTGGGAAGTACCCAGCAGTATCGCATAAGTGTGCAAATAAGAAGTGACCAGAAAGAATGGAGGGTCGCGACATTGGTGTGTTCTTCATTGTTCTTTGAGAAGATAAGAATATGTCCAGATAGACGATAACGAAAATCCCTCGGAAGTCTGCTAGTAGATCATTCATAAATCATTGAAAGATGCTTGGTGCGTTCTTGAGGCCGAAGGGCATTACGACATACTCAAAGATTCTGTCCTTGGTGCGGAAAGTGGTCTTCCATTCATCCCCTTCCTTAATGCATACATTGTTGTATCTCCATCGCAGGTCTAACTTCGTAAAGACTTTTGCTTCTTGTAATTGCTCGATGAGGTCTTCGGGCAGGGGAATGGGGAATTGGTCGCTGATAGTTATTTCATCGATTTTCCGATAGTCTGTCACTAATCACAGGGACCCGTCCTGTTTCTTGACATAGAAGCATGGTGCCACTATTGCGGATTTGCTGGGCCTGATTTTTCCATCCCAGAGTTCTTGTTCTAGAAATTCCCAGAGTTGTTTTGCTTGATTGGGCAACATAGGGTATGGTTTGGCAGGTTTCGGAAGTTTTGCTCCTTCTTTGAACTGAATGGTGCAGTTGTAATCTCTATGGGGGGGTATCTCCTTGAATGTTTCTGCATCAAAAACGTCCATGAAGTCGGTGTATTCAGGAGGAATGGGTGTTTTGTCCTGTAATTCCCCTGCTGCCCTTCCCTTCTCCTCCCTGAAGCAGATCTCCATGGTTTTCCATGAGATGTCAGGGTCGTGTTCTGTGAGCCATTCCTTTCCTAAGATAGTGGTGGTATCCCCGAGGGGCATAGTGTAGAAGTGGCTCTGGAAAGGTCATCCCTCTAGTTCGAAGGTTAGTGTTGTTCAGAAATGTATTTCTTGCGCTGTCTCGTTTCCATCAATGGCTATTACAGTACATGGGTGTGTGAGTTCTATTAAGGGAATGTGGTTTCTTCAGGTGTAGGAGATGTCGATAAAGTTTCGTGACAAGCCAGAATCTATGAGGGTAAGAGTGGGTTCCGTGATTCCTTCAATCATAATGTAGCAGTGGGGGTCATTGTCAGATTTCTTTGGGTAGTAAACATGCTGAACATTATGATCTGGGGTTTCCTTGCCTATGGACACAGATGCAGTAGGCCGTTCTAGTTTTCCAACTCGGAGGCAGTGGATTTGTTCTCCCCTCCTAAGCATGTGACGCTGAAATTCCGCACACGGAAATTTCGGCTTCCTGCAGCAATTTTTTCGGCAATTTTCGGCATTCCGGGTGCCGAAGCCGGTGCCGAACTGACCTGTGGGACACCAGTTTCCGCCAAGCATGCCCGCGAAATTCGGCACTTAAGCGCTGACTTTCCCGTGTTTTTTCGGCGAATTTCCGCGTTTTTTCAGTGCAGTTCGCGCACGAAACAATTGCTCGAGCACTCACTCCTTGACGCACTGACGACGACGGCCTCCATATGCACGGAAATGTGGCGACGAGCTACGGCACAAAGTCATGCTCGAAGCTACGGCTCACCAACAAACTCCGAAACAATTGCTCGAGCCCTCACTCCTTGACGCAC
>WSTK01000775.1:0-15175 GCA_019616945.1 Ceratobasidium sp. 414 | reverse complement strand
GTGCTGCACAAGGGGGGAATAGGGGTAAGCATTGATTCCCCTTGCTAGTTTCTCCATATCTACTGATTGGATTGCTTCAATACTTTGTACATAGTATATAGATAGTATATAGATATGATTCGCTCAATTAGCTGCCCCAGTAACAGTCTTAATCAACAATAATTGGGGGTGTGCTCCCCCCTGAATATATTTGAGTGATAATTTGCCCTTTTCTACCTTGGAATAATTTATTTTGACAAGCGCAAAAGCATAGGTGGGATCTCCTGATTTTTCTGCATTTAACCATGTAGCTTACATCTGTTTGTGGTGGGTTTTGAGGTTGGCCAAAATCACTAGAAAGCCCCACAGCCAAAGTTTCATGCATACAGTATGCATTTTGCCCCTAAATTGCTGTAAAAATGAGTGAAAGTGACCTGAGGTCCTAGGTGCATCCTATACCCCCAGGAACAGCAGGTTCTAGCCTGGGAACCAGGCACCTCCAAGCCTTCCTGTTCCCTGCCTCTTCTGGCATCAGCAGGAAGAGCAGGAAGGCTTCCCAGGGGCCACAGGAATTCCTGGGTGTGGGTTCCCAGATTTCATCACTAGTGCTGAGTGGAGAGGCAGTTGCCAGGCTGCAGAACGCTTTTGCCCTGAGCAGAGCTCTTGCCCTCAGGATGGACTGGAGGATGGGGATGGGGCACTGTGGGTGCAGAGCATGGTGCTAGGGCCTATAAAGTGAAAGCAGGATCACAGTGACTCCACCCACCTGAGAAGTCTGGTGTGAAGTCTGTTCTGGCCCTCTGGCCGCCTAAGGAGCTTGTGTCCTTCATCAGACCTGAAATGATAAGCAGCCTCATCCTTAAATAAAAGCTGTCATGTACCCACACCTATCAGCTTCTACCCCCATCCCCAGCCATTTTCTCGCTCCCTCCTCCCAGGTCTTGTTTGTTGGAATACCACACCAGAGGTCACAGCTGAGGTTCTCCATTCCAACAGGTATCTGTTTATCATTGTTAGTGATCTTCCTTTGTGTGTTTATTTTCATACTACTCTCACTGTTTGTGTCTGTTGTGTCCACTCCCTGATGTTCTCAAATAATGTATATAGGCTGTGTGGTCGGAGCCCTTACTTAGCAGTATTGAACAAATCACCTCTCATTCAGTTCTCTTGGCACATGTGCACTATCCACTGCAGGTTATGAGCCCCAGCCATACCTAGTGGAATATCACATGCTTTTAGTTTCATCCTGCAGTGGGCTCTACTATCTCCCATGGACAGCTTGGACCCTGAATGTGTCCATGGCAACCAATAACCTTTGCACTCAACTGCATCATCAACAGCTTCCCCTGCTGCCCAATTAATGGCTGGCTCTTGAACCAGGAAGAAAATATCCTCTGTCTGCATGCTTGAGCATTGCTGGCACAGCCCAAATCTACCACAGCTCATCCAGCTTAGCTGGGGAGGTAGCAGACTTGATGTGTACACAGCCACCAACCACCAGACAGTGAGCATCCTCACTTCCAGACAATTTTCAGAAGCTGCTGTTCGCTCCTGTGCAGAACAGATCCATCTACAAGCTGTATGGCTGCTGAAAACTCGTTTTACATGTGTCTGGTCGATTTTTCTTGGTTAAGCGCCAGCACAAACCTGTTCTACCTATAGAACTACACTTGCCTGAACTCGAAGTGCCCGATTCCATGGTCTCAGTGCTTATTGTCCACATCCAATATATCAAACTATCCTCCACAGCCATATCCACCCAATATGTCCAACTCTACATCAACAAATGCGCCCACCAACACTACCTCAACCATAAACACACTTAATACTGTGGTATCATCATCCCAGCTATGTATAGATCCACCCACTGGTCCTCAGAACTGGACAATGTGGAAAGTACATGTTGAAGACTGCATGTTTGAACAGGATATCTGGGCAAATACCTGTGCTGGGGTCAGGCACTCCTGCCACAACCAACCACTGAAGACATAAAGGAGTGGGAAAAAAAGGACAGAAAGGTGCTAGGGGTCAGTAACCAATGATGTTCTAGTGAACATACATACAGTCACCACCTCCAAGGATGCCTGGGACCACCTATGCCAACTTTACAAAGTCACTGACCTAGTTGAGGTCATTTCCTTACAACAAAGGTTTTTCTCGCTCCAAATGGAGGAAGGGACAAAGATCAAGGATCACATCTGCTTCATACACTCTTGGTATGACAGCCTGCACCAGATCGACATCAATTACACCAAACTGTTCGACTGGGTGATTACCCTACCATCTTCATTACCACCTTCATGGGATGTCTTCCTACAGATGATCCAACACAACCTTGCTGAATTAACTGATGCATCCAAACACAGCACAATTGCATCAACTATCACCAGAAAAACAATGGCTGAAGGCCAACAAAGGGAGAAGAAAGATGGTGAGGCTGCAATCTTTGTACAACAGAAGGGTCAGGGTGGGTTTAGACCCAGAGAAGGCAAGTCACATAGTGCACCACCATATCCTCTACCCTCTCACCCTACGTTCACTCCCAGTTCCACACTAGCTCAACATATGGGAAAGGCAAATGAAATTACTGCCACAAGGAGGGCCACTGGGAGAACAAGTGCCAGAAGAAGGCGAAGGATGTGCAGGGTGGAAAGGCAAGGGAGACCAAGGTGAACATGCCCAAGGAAGTCATAACTGTGCATATGATGATGGCAGCAAAAGACCATGTAGACATAGACTGGATTGCAGACAGCAGAGCTGAGTCTCACCCCATGAAGAATGCTACTTCTTTTTCAGCTTACTGCAAGGTCATGAACCAAATCATTCATGGCACAGGAGGTTCAACTTTCCAAATACTCAGCTGAGGAGATGTACTAGCCTCCTGAACACACCAGGAGGGACAAAAAACCAAGTCCTACTACAAACAAAATTGCACTCATGTTCTGGCACTAACAGCCAACCTTTTCTCAATCCCAGCAATCAACAATGTTACTTAAATCTCAAGTTTTGGGAAAGCAAGGTCACAGTGACTGTGCTAAACAGCAATGCTGTGATTGGCTATGGAGGCCGATGTGTGGGGAGTAGACTCTACTTCATGGATGTCTCCATGGTTACTCAGGACCAATGATCCCCTGCAGTACAGCTGGCTTACACCACTATTTTGCAATGCATGCACACCAGGACATGGGAACAGTGGCATTGTGTACTAGGACACACAAGCCAATTGACACTGGAGCAGATGGCCAAGGATGACCCTGAGGGTATCCCAGTGATAGCTGAGTTGTCCAAGACCTACCCACCAGTGTGAGGTCTGCATGAAAGCTAAGATGGACATTACACCTTTCCCAAAGGAGTCACTCACCCAGTACAAGCAAGTTGGTGAATTTGTTGTATCAGATGTCTGGGGACCAGCTCAAGTCCAATTGATACTCAGTAACTCATACTTTGTCTCTTTCATCGACCTCTACTGCTGCTTCTCAGCAGTTTACTTTGTGAGATCAACAACAGAAGTATGACTGCAATACAAGGACTTCAAAGGCTCTGGTAAAAACCCAGACTGGACAACTGATCAAGCAGTTTACGACTGATGGTGGACCAGAATACCAGAACAATGAGTTGATCTCCTACATCCACTCACAGGGCATGATTCAAGAGCAGACCACCCCTCATAGTTCATCCCAGAATGGGATTGCTGAGCACAAGATGCACACACTATTTGACTTTTCTTGGGTGGCGCTGATGCAGCAGGGACTGCTGAGGTGTGTGTGGCAGGAGGCTGTCATGCACATGAACTGTGTTCAGAACTGTGTCCTGACTCACGCTACTGGGAAGACACCATACAAGATATTTTTCAGCACAAGACCCAAGATCCAGTGTCTTGAGGAGTTTGGATCAGAGATGCAGGTGTTGGACCAGTCAGGGAAGACCCACAAGCTTGATGCTAAGTCCAATAAATACCACTCTGCCATTACAAGGCAGAGACACACCAGGTTCTCTTGACAAGGAATGTGGTCTTTGTCCTGGCACCATCCATGCTGGTTGAGGACTATGACAACCTGCCTGAGGCAGAGTTGCCTGCTGGAGGGGGAATCGGTGGTGGATCTGTTCCTAGCCTGCCTGTACCAGCTCTGGGGGTGCAGCCCTTAACTCCGACTAATTTGTTTCACAACCTTAGCTCATACACATGAGCTTCAGGCCATTTCTGTGGGTACTGTCCTCTACATAAAGTACAGAGCTCCTTTAAACATATCGTTAGACTTATGGAAGATGTTTATATGCCATGGGTATGAGCCATGTTAGCCCTGCTTGCACTACTATTGTCTGCTACATGCAGAGTAAGCTTGACCTTGACCAAAGTGAGTGTTATGTGTTGCTATCTTGGCTGTGCATCATCAGATGTGACATAGCTCCCCAACTCAGACAAACCTGCTCAAGCTAGGACTGAGTAATCTTTGAACATAGCTTCAATGACCCCAAACATGTTTCTGAACTCCTAGTATTGTTGTCTTTCCCTGATGTTCTCAAACATATAGTCCGAATATATACAATTTGGATATATTTGTCCTTTGAAGAATAAGCACCATTTGTTTTTGTCCTGGCCACAACCACTGTGGTAAGTCAGGGTACTTGACATTAGTCCCCACAGGCACTTGCCAAAAGTATATTAAAGCACTTGGGGTGATTCCCAAAGGGACATTGTAGATGTGTATATAGATGTTCATATGAAACACACACCTAGGGACTTTGGACATTTTACAAGGCCCAAAAGTCTGTTTTTATCCTAGAAGTATTCACCCAATTCAGCACAAGGCACTCCCAGGGTGTCATTTTGGACTTGCCAGCATTGCCCTGTGGACTTCTGAAAAGGGTTCCAGTATGTTGGACATGGACCCTTTGGACTCCCTGATGGTGCTTTCTTGCAGGCGAATCAGGACTTGTCCCAGTACAGGATGGATCATAATTGATATCCCCATGTACTTTGGGTAGTTGTTTGGTGTACTTTCTGTGAGTACAGTCTGGAATTCATTGTGTGGTTGGATCAATAGAATATATTTCTTGGCACACACACATACATAGCTAGGAGAATCAGAACTTGTTACAAGGAATAGAAAGAAATCATTGTCCCAAAAGGGATGGTGGTCATAGATAGGAGGAAAAGAAAGAGAAAAATGTTGAGAGGCTGTCCATGTGCAGCATTGTTGTGATCTCTGACAAGCCTACTTCTTATGCTGTGAACTTGTGGTTGGCTTGGCAGCTGCAGGCACCTTTGCCTTCCCCTTGTCCTAAGTGCATATATGTGTCAGTTGATGGGCCATCAATTAACAACAGCACTCACCATTGCATTGTTAGAGGGGTTATGGTTTCAGGTCAAGCAGTGTCCACAGCTTTGTCCACAGTCTCGTCCATGGTTAGGCTGGCCTTGTTGTTCTTTGAGTCACCAGTCATGCCCCTGCCACTTCTTGGTGGGTCACTGGAAGGGTTGAGACTGGCACAAGGCCTGGCTTAGTGTGTGGAGGGGACATTTGCATGAGCACAGGAGTTAGCAGAGCTTGAGGGAGGATATCAGCAGATTCATTGTTGTCTAAATAGTGAAGGTGTTAGTTTGGATACTCGAGTAAGCTGGGGGCTGTGTGCTTACCAGATTGAATGAAGACCATGCTGAAATTGCCAATCAAATCATCAGTGGGGTTGTTGGCCAAAGTGGCCATAGGAGCTAGAGCAGCAATGGGCTTGCACTCAGCATTGTCCCACATCCTGACATCATTGCCTGCATTGTTGGTGATATCTTTCATTAATTTGTCCAGGTTACTGAGTGGCTCAGTTGCCTCCTCATTCACCACCTCATTCACCATCTCATTCACCACCTTGTCTGCCACCTTGTCTACCACTTTGTCAGTGTCTCCTCTACTACCTCCTTGCTCTTAGGTTTCTGCCCACCCCACTTCCTCAACTTGCAGCAGGTATTCTTCTTTTGCTGCCCAAAGGTATTTGCTGAGCTCCACAAGATTGCATGGCAGAAGTCTTCAAGTGCATAATTGTCAACCAAAGTGTAATTGTCAAACTCAGGGCAGACTAGGACCAGCTATATAAATGAGAATAAATTAGCATCAAGTGATTGCTGTCGAACAACACTATAAAAACACACACCATGTTGACCACTTTTTGAACAATACCCTGGTGTCACTGAAGGGTGATGGGTTTAGTCATGTCAATCCCAGGTGTTCACAGGAGAGCATGCCTGCAGACATTCTGACTGTAGATTGTTATTTAAAGTAGTTGAAATAACGTTAGAGTACTTACCCAGATAGTCCAGTACATGTCCATGCTCAACTCAAATGTCTCCTTGAGGTTGTATTCACCTCTTCCTGGTGAGCCACCAGGCCAGTTTGTGACCCATTTTACAACGAACAGTGCCAAATGTTCCTGCATTGTCAGGAGCTCCGGGTGTAGCGCATCACTTTCAGCTTGAGACATAGCTGGTGGGTATGGCCATTGCGGACCTAGAGCAGTTTGCAGATGCAACACGTTGAAAAGGTGTGGCATGGGTAGCATTTACTTTAACTTCAATTACTCTGTTTGCTGTGAGTGGGGCAAATCATTGTCAAAATTGGCAGTTGGTGAGTCACATGTTTCCACACTTTCATCACCACTCGTACAACACAGTAGCCTCAGGATGGGGAAGCAAGGCAAGCTGTGTGGGGGATGGAGTATCAGCAATGAAGTGAGTTAGGTGAGGTATCACTGTAGGAAGTCGTGGGATTTAGATTAAGTCCCCTGGACTTCCCTGGATTTCTAGGCAGTCCAGACAGGATTTTAGAGCGGTCCCATCAAAAAAGAAGTCCAGAACCATCCATTTTGAAACATCCCAGAGGCCACTTTTGGACTTTAGAAGTCCTTTCTGGACTCTAATTTAGGGTCCTGGACCGAACAAAGTCCTTCGGACCCGGCGCCAGGGACTTGTAGAGTCCATTGGGACTTAACAGGGTCCAGTTCTGGACTTTAACCTGGGGTCCTGGACCAAATCAAGTCCTTCAGGTCCAGCGCTCAGGACTAGCCCAGTCCCTCGGACTTAGTGGGATCCCGGCACGCTTATTAGAGATCAAAGTGAAATATATATGGATAACTTGGGAGGACCGAGTTACATGTCAAACGGATCATGACAAGAGACGAGTGATGAACAAAAGAAAAAAAAACTAGCAAGGGAGAGCAAAACGCGAGGAACAAACAAGGAGAGAAATAACACAACATATAGAAAAGAACAAAAGTTAATCCAGCTCAAGGTCGGGGTTTCCATCCTCGTTGTTAAATTGTGTGCGCACGCCCTTCGTCCAGTCAATAATCGCCCATGTATTCTGACCACCAACCTTTATCCTCCCAACAGCTGCATGTACTGTCCCAAGATTGATGATATCTGGGGTAGCTAATCGGTTATACGTAACAATTGGAGTCTCGGGTTGCGTGGCATTGAGTCCCTGTGTGTTACATTCTTGGACGTGGGTGAGCAGGTATGGGCTCCACCAAGCATTTGTCCTTGGCGACAGTTAGTGCATGCAATGGCAGTAAGATACAGCACTTACGCCGGATCCTGGATCCACTCAACATAAAATATGTCTTGCACGCGGCCATAGTGTATCACGCGGATGGGCTCATCCCTCGTGTTCCATAGGTTGGCATTGCGGTCCGGCAAAAGCTCGTACTAGCCAATGAAGTGTTAGTAATACAAACCACGGTGAAAAGAAAGGATATGAGACACGCACCCAGATAAATGAGTTGTCGCATGCGATTGGATTTCTCTGAATTAAGTTGGCCATG
This sequence comes from Ceratobasidium sp. 414, assembly GCA_019616945.1. Taxonomy (NCBI): domain Eukaryota; kingdom Fungi; phylum Basidiomycota; class Agaricomycetes; order Cantharellales; family Ceratobasidiaceae; genus Ceratobasidium; species Ceratobasidium sp. 414. The sequence continues at coordinate 7,384 of WSTK01000775.1, read as the reverse complement.
TGAATCCAATCACCCATGCTCGCCATGCAGACGCGACCAAAGTGAACAAGCGTGTCCCAGTCGATCCAATCGCACAGTTATTGCTGGACCTTCCACGGGTCCAAAATACCTGGTCATCTGTCGCTTTGGTCAGTCGCACTGTTGTGAGCTGCCATACAGCCCCCAACTTTTCTTTCTTTTCCTTCTCTTTGGCGCCCCCAGCCCCCCTTCTTTGTCTCATGGCTTCCTGGCTTGGCAGTGCTCAGTGGCCAACCGACCTGGGAATGGTGGTTGACTCACACCTGTACACGTGATTCGTCCTGTTGACTCGCCTTGGAATGGTGGTTGACTGTCGTACTTAGATGATTCGCCTGTACCTGCTTAGTATATAGAGAGCAGAGAACAAGCCTGGTCGGACCAGCTTGTTCTCGCCTTGTCCCACTTCACCTTTGCACTAAGGGGTTAGCAACCCTCTTACTTAAGTCGTCTCTCCAAGGGTCTCATGGCTTAAAGGTACTTAGCCACTTGACCACCTTTCGTTTCTGGTGGCACATCACCGCTAAGTCAAGTAACGTCTCATGGCTCAACTATAAGCCTTTATGCCGTGTCCGTCTATCGTCTACGAGGATCCCAGTCCTACCTTACCACGCCTAAAGAAACCTCCACATCACACTAGTGACGCTACGGTGAAGGCTCGTAACATTGCGAGAACAAGCTTACATCACGACGGACACAAAACCCACACAAGCAGCAGACAAGGCTGAACACACCTTCTGGAATCCGGAAGGAACGACGATCCCGAAGGAAGACTACCGACTTACACCTCCAGACTTCGCTCAAGAATGTCCTCCGAAAACCAAGAAGAACCCAGGAGGAACCCGCCAAGGGCGGCAACATCGAGACAAGTAACCAGGGAGCCAGTCATACTATCAAGGGCAGCATCCCAGCGCCTCTAGAAGATCTGTGCCAGGAGGACTACCCGAGCAAGACATATCAGAATCACATATCAGTGAACTACCAAGCCAGGCCGAAGCAAACACCGTTCCGGAAACCGAAGAAGAGAATACCATTACCATCGACCTCAGGGAGGAGAGAATGCCCAGGAACACAACTCCCAGACCCTCCGGGGAAGGGAGAATGCCAGGGCCAGTACCGGTATCACACACGCCAACAGCTAGTAGCGCATCAGAAATGGAGGCAGAAAGCGAACCAGAGGTCTTACACCCACTCTTGCGCACATGGGTAAGGAACAGACAACTACGAGAAGAAGGAGCACCAAGGAGACCTCGAGCCCCACTACCAGCTGCAGAAGAAGGGGTTAACGGACCAGCTGCCCCACCATACATACCTCCGGCACCAGCCCCTGCAGGAGGAGCAGCAATGGCGAATCCAGCAGAAATAGCTATCTTTAACACCCTAATGGAACGACAAATCAATGAAAACATCCTTCCCCAAATCAGGGCCCTCATTACGCCCAGGGCAATAGGAGTAGAAGAACTTAGTAACCGAATGGCCCAGCTAGTCCGGCAACAAAACGACCAGATACAGGCCCTTAACGAAACATTAGGGGTGGCAGTAAGGGACGCAAACGCAGCCACCACTAATTCTTTCCACGTACATGGAATTATGCAGGAACTACGCCCTCGGATTGAACAAATCGAGCTACTGGTTCGAGATCTCCCAAGGTTGGTCAATGAGACCAGACAAGATATCACCCAGGTACGCAAGCAAACGGAAGCCCTCAACGAGATGATACAAGGGCTAGAAGAACGCATCAACCAGATAGAACATGAACCCCGAAGAGGAAGAAGTCGCTCCAGGACCCCTTCGGCACACAGCCAGAGAACGGAACTCTCACCATTTGCCCCCCAACGATCATCAACCTGCCAACCAGGATCAGACCGAGAAGTACCTAAAGGGGCAAGAGTGAAGAAACCAGAACCATTTAAGGGAAAACGAGGACAGGAGGCCAAAAACTTTCTCATGAAGATGGAGATTTACTTCGGCGATTACCCAAATGCCTTCAACCATACACAGAAGATAAAAACTACCCTCACAAACATGGCCGAAGGAGAAGCCTCAAAATGGGCAAAGCCGCTACTTCGGAAAGCACTAGACCAAGACGATCACCCCGCACTACGATCCTGGGTAGAATTCAAGAAATACTTCCTGATAGCTTTTGGCAATCCCATCAAAAAGGACCGAGCTGTCCGAGAAATGGGCAAACTCGCCCAGACAGGATCCGCTCAACACTACGCATCACAATTCTGCATCCTTATGGAGGACCTTAGCTGGGACGAACAAGCCTTAATTGACCGTTTCAGAAGCGGCCTGAAAGAAAACGTCCAGCAAAAGATACTCGAAGCCACCTTCCTACAGGACACCGACCAGCTTACACTAGAACAATGGATGGAGCTGGCCATACAAACAGATAACGTACTATTTGCGGGACGACAAAAAGACGGCAATACCCCTGAAAAACGAACCTATGGGAAGGCCGCGCAAGACACTCCCAAAACATCAGCAACTCAAGGACCCAGGGTACCCCAAAAAGAAATGGATCGAAGAAAAAAGAAAGGGCTGTGCCTCAAATGCACACAGAACGGACACTGGGTCAAGGATTGCTGGTCAAAACAGTATGTCCTACACCCAAAGGAGAAACAGGAAAAGGGAAAGGAGGCGACAGTAACAGAGGAAGAAGATAAAGAATCCACTGCCTCAGAGTCGGAAAACTAGAACGGCCCCCTGTACCCATGTCAGGCGGCAAGAAGAAACCCAAAGGTCGAGACCCTGTGTACTACATTAGAACTTCTGACAATACACCCCATACACACATCTCGATACAGGGAATCATGGAACCAACAAAAACACTAATCGATTCAGGATCATCCCGAAACTTCATGGACATCACATACACTAGGAGGAAGGGAATCCCCCTTATAGAACTAACACATCCCAGAAGCGTCATCGCTATAGATGGAAACGAAACAGCCGAGAAAATACGCTTCAGGACAAAGATCACTTTCGAACTACAGGGAAGAAGCTTCAGGAGCCGATTCTACCTGATGCCCCTAGGAGACACCCCAGCCATACTAGGAAAAGAATGGTTGACCGAACACAACCCGGACATCAACTGGCGAAACATGGATATACGTTATCGAGACAATCTGGAATTGCAGAGGGTTGACCCCTTGACCCCTACCCTACGCACGGAAGGAAAGTCAGCAACCACAAAAGAAATACCCAGGGAGTTTGAAGACTTCGCCGATGTATTCGATGCGGAAAGATTCAAAGAACTTCCCCCGCATCGAAAACATGATTGCGCCATAGCTTTCAAGGAGGGAACGGAACCACCAAGACCAGCTAAAGCCTATCCGATGTCACCAGATCAACAGAAAACCCTGAAGGAATTCATAGTCCAAGAGCTAAAAGACGGGAAAATTCGGCCCAGTAATTCCCCAACAGCAGCACCTTGCTTCTATGTCAAAAAGGCAGATGGATCCCTACGATTGGTCACCGACTACCGGAAAATCAATGAAATAACCATCAGTGACCAGTTCCCCATCCCTTTACAGGAAGACCTACTGGAGAAACTATGAGAAGCGAAGATATTCTCAAAAATAGATCTAAGATGGGGATACAACAATGTACGAATAAAGGAAGGAGACAAATGGAAGACAGCGTTCAAAACAAAAGATGGGTTATACGAATACGTCGTCATGCCCTTTGGTCTTAAGAACGCACCAGCAGTCTTCCAACACTTCATGAACGAACTTATCTGGGACCTAAAAGACGTTTATGTAATCGTGTATCTGGACGACATCCTTATATACTCCAAAGACCAAAAGGAACATGTGGACCGCGTCAGGGAAGTGCTTAAACGACTTAGGGAGAACCATCTCTTCGCACGACCCGAGAAGTGTTCTTTCTTCGTCACTTCAGTAACCTACATCGGAATAGTAATTACCCCAGACGGCATTTCCATGGAGGAAGACAAGATCGCAGTTATCCGCAACTGGCCCGAACTACATACAGTAAAACAGGTCCAAGCGTTCCTCGGGTTTGTCAACTTTTATCGAAAGTTTGCACACGACTTCAGCGCATTAGCAAAGCCCCTCACCGACCTAACCTGAAAGAACACAAGGTGGACCTGGGGGGAGGAACAGAAGCGAGCTTTCCAGGCAATCAAGGACACTATTGTCAAAAAGCCAGTACTGGTCATCCTGACCCAGAGAAACCCTACTTCCTAGAAACAGACGCTTCCGGGGTAGTGATGGGTGCCATACTAAACCAATGGCATACAGACAGAAAACTACACCCAATAGCCTTCATGTCGAAAAGCTTCAACGAGGCCCAACAACGATACAACACCTCCAACAAGGAACTACTAGCCATCATCGAAGCCCTACAACAATGGAGATATCTGTTAGAAGGAACAAAAGAGGCCATAACAATTTACACAGACCATCGGAATCTCCAATTCTGGAGTAAAGCCAGGATCATGGACCGGAAGCACGCGAGATGGTATGGCCTACTAGCGTCATATAATTTCAACATCGTATATCGGCCAGGAAAGCAGTCTGAGAAACTGGATCTGCTATCTAGAAGACATGACCACAAGGATATCCCGAGCGCAAAACAGACCATGATAGCCGCAGAAAGGTTCCAGGGGTTCAAGGCAGAAATCAGCTCCGACCTGATCGAAGAACTCAAGGAAGCACAAAAAGAAGACGAATCTCTAGAGACCCTGATCAACAGCGTCCAGAAAGTCAGAGATCTACCTGCGTCTGTCCAGAAACAATACCGCCGATACAAGTGGGAGGAAGGACTATTATGGTATGATGATGTTATACTAGTCGGACGATCCAGAGATACGAATAAAGATCCTCCATATGCACCATGACTCACCCATTGCGGGACATCAGGGAAGGGCACGAACGCTCGAGCTTATCAGCAGGAGGTACACATGGGCGAATATGAAAGCCCAAGTCAACACCTATGTTGACGAATGCGAGACCTGCACCCAGGCGAAATCCGCGAGTCAGAAGATCACTACCAAAAACATAGAACTACCGAACGAACCATGGGAAGCCATCAACTATGATTTCATCGTAAAGCTGCCACTCTCAGAAGGCTTCGACAGTATCCTGGTAGTAGTGGACCAATTTTCCAGGCAGGCGCACTTCTTACCATGCAGGGAAGCAATGAGCGCGGAAGAGCTAGTGGAACTCTTCCTAAGGGAAGTCTGGAAACACCATGGGACTCCGAAAACCACAATCTCGGATAGAGGAATGACCTTCAACAGCAATTTCCTGAAAACCCTATACGAATGATTGGGACAGGAACCCCGTTTTTCCACTGCCTACCACCCTCAAACGGATGGACCAGCTGAGCAGACCAATCAATGGCTAGAGGGATATTTGCGAAGCTTCTGCAATTACGAACAGGACGATTGGGCCAAGTGGTTACCCATCGCGGAATTTTGCCATAACAACCAAAAGAACGTGGCAACTGGACAAACGGCGTTCGAAACTATATACAGCAGACATCCCAGATGGCATATCTCGGAAGAAGGAGGGGAGGGAAGTGTGAGCGCAAATCACATGGCAACTCACATGAGGCAAGTCTGGGACGAAGCCCGGGCATCCATGGAGTACCACCAAAAAAAGGAGGCAGTGCCGAACAGTGAGTTTACGAAGGGAGATAGAGTCTGGCTTAACACCCGGAATATTCGTACAAGGCAACCTTCAAAAAAACTCGACGACAAGAGGGCGGGCCCTTTTGAAATTATGCGGAAGATCTCGTCGCACGCCTACCAGCTCAACCTGCCAAAGACCATGAGAATACACAACATGTTCCATGCGGATCTACTCACCCCGTTCAAAGAAGATTCCTTCGGAAGATTCTCCCCGAAGCCACCACCGATAATAACGGAAGAAGGGGAAGAGCAATTCGAAGTCGAGAAGATTGTCGGCTGGGAATAAAGGGGGAAACAACTTTACTACGAAATCAAATGGAAAGGGTATGACTCGCTAGAAAACACCCTAGAACATGCCGAAAAAATGACTCCACTAGGACGGGTCATGAGGGACTTTCGCTGAAGGTTCCCAGGAGCACCGCTCCCGGAGGGGTATATAAGGGAGCAGGGAAAGGCCTCACCAGACATCACCGCTTCCCAACTCCTCTCCACTCTCGACCTAGCCCACCACCGCGCACTCCCATCATGGTCGTCAGCAAGTCGTACGCCGCCGTCACCAGCAAGGCTGCTGGGAACGAGCGCAAGGGATGCAACCCTGAGGTGCGACATGCGAGGGCCAACGAGAACGCCTGGGAGCGAGCGCGATGGGCCCCCAAGCCCCAGGTCACCATTGTCCCCATGGGGAACTACATCGTCTGGGAGCAGTGTGGACGTCTCTGCAAGGACGGGGTGGGTGAGTACGTCCGGGATAGCTGGAAAATCAACAACTTCTTGGACGCCCTCGACTACCCAGCGGAGCTCGACGCCAGATGCGACCTCCGGTACATCCCGATCCATGAACAGGCGGGATGCGCCCTCAGTGGCAATACCCTGCACCACCCAAAACATGGACCCCTCATGTGGGTCGGGGACGGACCAAGGCTGGACGATGCCTGGCAGATGTCGCGAACGAAGCTCTACGTCGTGAACAAGTGCATCGGCGACTCGGTCTACGGGGTTGTCACCAAGTCGAAGGGCCAGTTCCTGGACCTCGAATGGAAGGCCGACGGAACCTGGTGGGTGCGAACCGATCGCATGCAGGAGTGGATCGCCGACGCCGTCCGAGAATGGCGCTCCAAGACACCGGCGACCTACCACGAGCTGATCGAGGAGCTCTCCAGGGACCAGGTCGCCAATCTCCTCTTCTGGAAAGGGATGTCGAAAGGCCAGTTCTTCGAATGGCTCGACCATTACTCCTGGAACCACCACATGGGATGGGAGGAGCGGTACGAAGCCTGGGAACGTCTTGACGAGACGTTCGAGGAGCGTTCGGAGTAAGCCGGACCAAGTTTGGGCCCCCTAAGGTAGAAATGGGTAACCAGTCATTGCTACAATGCGCCCTGGATAATGTAGCCTCCAAAGTGTAGATACTTTTTCTCTTTTTTTCTTTTCTTTTTCTTTTCTTGCTTGCCCTGCTGCGCATGGACTCGCGCAAAAGGGGGGAAGAATGTTGTGAGCTGCTGTACAGCCCCCAACTTTTCTTTCTTTTCCTTCTCTTTGGTGCCCCCGGCCCCCCTTCTTTGTCTCATGGCTTCCTGGCTTGGCAGTGCTCAGTGGCCAACCGACCTGGGAATGGCGGTTGACTCACACCTGTACTAGTGGTGATGAAAAGTGTGGAAAAATGTGACTCACCAACTGCTAATTTTGACAATGATTTGCCCCATACAC
>WSTK01000774.1:0-15181 GCA_019616945.1 Ceratobasidium sp. 414 | reverse complement strand
ACACCTGCACTCGGTTCTGCATCCGGCGTGAGCGCTTGAAACCCGAACCGGCAAGTACTTTTGCAAACCGCTGTAAGTATTCAAATCTCCATCTCCTGCAGGCCATCCAGTCTTCCTGTGGCAACGTCCGGATCTACATGTAAGTTTATAGATTGTATTTTATTAGTTGTCCCAAAAGTGGAGGCTTAATGAGGGTACCTCGTTGCCGTCGTGTGCAGCCCCGCTGTGCCAAAGATCAATGATCCGGTCGCTATCAGCCTGCTTGATCCTGCCACAAATTCTGAGTCCAGAACCACGTCTATTCGAGACTTCAAGTATAAAGCTTACATGTACATGTTATAGTCTTTGCTTCCTTGACTTAGTTCCCATGTAGTCGGATACCTTCCACAAAATACCCTAGCCGCTCCTTGGGTGTCTTTTGTCTCAGAAACTGCAAGATACTGCCCGTTTAGGCAGTTTTTGATACGATAGCCTTCCCCTGAGCGCTGAACATACCACTTTTTAGGGTATTAGCGATTATGCCTTTGCTATTCCTGTTAATTTGAATGTACGGACCTGCTGATTTTTGCCATCCTCCTTCTTCCAACAAACTGCATCCCAGTCATTTCGGACTACGATGCACGTGCTACTAGCGACGCTGACAATCCTGTATGTACCTGGCTGAACAGGTGCCATAGATCCAGTATTTATACTTGAGACCGGTGCTTTAACCAAGTGCAACGATGATGTGATCAACCAGGCGGTCACCACTGGTCATCACACGTCACAACAAAGATGTGCCACGAGCGTACTCAATTTGTTCTTGTATGCATGGGATATTTGGGCTCACCACAATGACGAACAAATTAATTATGGGCTCGCTGGTAGTGAGTACAAATCAAAAGGATCCAGACAGCGCGTCTATACCACATGAATCCTATATGGCTGAACCTAAACCAGTGTTTCTTAATATATTAACGGGGTCCAAGTTTACCTAGGAATGTGGAACGAAGTAAAAGACCCTGGGCGCGAGGCATGGACATGATCAGCATACAACCTTAAGTTCGCGTCAGGCAGGTTTCAAAGCCACACTCACTTGTGGCACCTCAAAAGCCAAAATTCTTATCCAACTCAATCCTGCGCATCAGGGGTTCGATACCATGATTCCAACAAACCCGCATCTCGTATAACTCGTAACTGTCTTGTTCTAAATGCCCAAACAACTCTTCATCCTGTTCTCCAGTTTGGTGTGCCACTGTCTGCTGCTGGGGCATCATGCTGTACCGATCGACCCGGTTGGCCTGCTCCAGGTCCATCCTCTTCGTGTATGCATGTAGTCTTGCCTCTAATCTGACCTGCGTTGTGACCATGCCAGCTCCGAAAACCTCCTTGTGGTCTTCCCAGCCTGAGGGATTCTTTTCTTCAACGTCGGAATCGGCGTCCGCCGCATCGGTTCGAGATTTTTCAACACCACTTGTAGTGTGTTTAGAACCCATGGACTCGTCGCATAATTTAGTTACGGGGGCATGCCCCAGCACACGAAGAACGGCAGAGATCAGCTGGGACATATCCTGAGAAATAATAAGTTGGTTGAAATCGATGCCTCAGCCGTATTATCATTAAGCGAGAACATACCGTGCCAGTAGCCAAGTACTACTTTGAGCACGTGGGATTTGGATTTGAGAGCACTCTCTGAACCTGTTCTTTGAACGGTTCGTCTTGTTAGTCTGCTGGCTTTATAAATGGCACGCGGAGTTGGTATACGCGGTGCGGGTTTCCGGTGCCGTGGTTTCCGAGACCGGCAGATACCTGAGTGGTACCTGGCGTCCGTCAGCCATGACTTCGGGATATGCTGGCACCAGACTGAACACCTGTGCTTACCGCATGCAAGTACTTCCCAACCTGTGAGTAAGTAGACATTAGTAGGTTTATTAAACATAGTGTTGCCGTTGTATCTGTGAGATAACGTGTCCTAGCGTCCACCACCGTTTAATAAAGTTGGGGATGGTGAAAATTAGGCCAAGCGGCACCCAGTAAGGGATTCCACTTGCTTGCAGAGTGTTGCTGAACTAGCGATAGTTTCGGAGACAGTCAGTGTCTCAGCACGGTGCATAGTGGGGACCCAAGTCGAGTTACGTTCAAATGATAGATTACTGCATCCCGTTTTCCGCCAATACAAAAACAAGGTCCAGATGAATAGTATTCATGTGTAATGGATAACGTTCAGTCGCAAGTAGCGATTGGGACGCCCTCATATGGTTTTGCTGCGCCAGGGTTAGGTACGCTGATGCCGAAAATAGCGAGCAAACTTACTATGATCGCTAAGGTCCCCAAACAGAATATTAGATACGGTGCCAATCGTGCACAAATCATCCTCGTTATCCCGGCCAGCGCAAGCGACCCAACGCCCTGGAGAAAGTATATGTTTCTCGCCTAGAATATTTGTGCGAATGTCAGTATATGCGGCGCCAGGTGCGAGAAGAAGCCCTCGCCTGAAGTATGGGAAAACCCCAGGCCTCTTCCTGGTGTGATCGGAACAATGTCCCGCTCATTATTAATGCGAGATATGTCAGGGATCTGCAATTGACTTAGCGCTTATTGAAACAGAAGGAGGGCTCGAGTGTTACTTTAGAGTCGACTAGGGCCGCAAATTCGGGGTTACCAACACGAGGTATTCCGTGAGCCACCACCTTAACTTTCGCGTTGGGAAGGTTGATCGAAAGGAAAAGAGCGTCTATAAGAGAAATGGCACCACCTGGCGGCAGCCAGAGCGCGGGATATTAATATTATATAAGGGGTGAACCACATATACGTACCGAGACTGTGCCCCGTAAGCGTCACGAGAGAAGTCCCATGTTTCGACATGGCCTTTTCGACAGCGTCGAGTTTTGCACCCGCTGAACGTTTTTGTGCTTTCTGGAAACCTGTTGACCAGGAAATCCAGTCTAATTTGCTACCACGCATCTCCCTGGAGTAGCGCCTACCGCTATGCGTTTTCACTGACGAAGGAACTCCCGGGAAGAGGGTAGTATCGAGTTCATCTAACCCAAAGTCGGCATCGATTAATAGAGGTATACTGCGGTGGGAAAGTTAGTGAAATATCGAGCAACCGCTCCATCAACTGACAATTTCGACGGATCAGTCCCCTGATTACTGACAATAATCGAGTGGAGGGCCGGGTGGTATCCAACGTACCCTAGACGTAATGTTCTAAGTTAAACTTATATGTGGGACGCTCGAAATTAGTGCTTACAGTAGGGAGTAGCAATACCATCCCCGCCAGATTTATAAGGAACAAATCCCGCGAGGTCGGTGCATGGAGCTAAATGGACGATACATATGAATTTAATTGCGTAGTGGCTCACAACACAACATACCACCACACGTCCAAGTTGCTGTTCGATGCGCAGGACAATAGGCAGCTCGGGCGAACAGGCTAGATATTGCGGCCAGTATATCTGAGTATAGGTTCCGCCAATGCTGCAGGTTTGACTTACGCGTATGGTTTGTAGGCGGCGATCTGTTCAGGTGTCAATCTGGTAACAACTCCACGCAGATGGGGGACGGGAACGGCCCCGGAAGTCGCTGCACCGAGAAAGACGCTAAAGATAATGCGTAGAAGCATGGTCGAACGGTTCGAAGGATTGAAGAGCCTAAACTAGGAGAATTGCTACCCGAGCGGTCTAGATGATTGCGAGGCGAGAGGAACCATTTATAAGTATGGGAAACCCGCGGTGCCGAGGGTAGGGGGCAACCTCGAACCTTAGTTTGCCCAGCATAACGAGAAAATAAATATGCTTGAACGTTCGTGAGGCCAAGCATCTCATAGAACACGAGCCTCAAGGGTGCCGTGCAAATCGCCAACGTGGCAAAAGAAAGCAGGAAGCTTTGGCGTTGGGAGAGGTTGAGACTGTGCAGACGGGGTTAGCTCCGTGATTCAAGAATACTCGCCGCGAAGGAGCTGTAGGTTTGTTCCACGCCCGCTTGACGCTTCGAAGAGGCCAACCAGCCTGGCTCCACCCCACGTGAGGCCTGTCAGGTTCAAAGAAGAGGAAGGATTTGGTGATATGTTTTGAAACAAGTATAACGTGATTGAGGTATTGAAGCTCGCTTATGACTGCATCTGAAAACGAAGATTTGACTTTTGCTTGGCGTACGATTCGAGGCTATAAGAATGCACAAAAACTAAGGTATAACTTGGACAGCTGGGGCACAAGCCAGAGGATTTCTTCAGGTTGGCGATTGTCACTCGGCCAAGATACCATAGTGCCCTAGCGCAAGCATGTCGTTCAATATCAGACCATGCAGCTCAACAGACCAATCGCCGTACCAAAGATCTCAAAGAAATTTAGCCAAGCAACACGAGTCACCCTCCAGCAATCTGAATGACAGAACCAGCGAAAGAATAAAAGGCTCAGCGAGGCTCTTATTGGTACAAGAAAGCAGTACTGTGCAAGTCCATACAAATTTATGGTTGTACGCCTGTAGTTTCTTCCGGTGTGCTGAGAAGTGTTAGGCTGGGACGAGACGGTCGTAGTTACAGTTGATAGATCTTCTGTCACGTGTGACCAACACCTAATTTGTAAATGACTCTCACCCTTGGAACGTATGATTTCATATGGTCCACTTTTGCGTGTATCGTTTCGGAAGCATCACAGGCGCGTTGGGGCCTGGGAGTCCCCTGGGTTTGGACGCCGGCGCAATAGTACATAAATATGTCCTTTCTGTGAGGTAACCATCCTCACTGCAGCAGCCAACTGTCACATACCCAGCACAAGACTTGCTCACCCATAGCATATACTCAATCAAAGCACACCCTACTCATAGTCCTAATATTTTATCATATGCACAACGAAATGGCCCATCAAAACAAGAACGAAATGCCGTCATACTGATAAAACAACTCATGGGCATCCTCCAATCGAGACACCCTCGTACGGGCCACCTAATTGAACATAATTCAGCACTGGGAACCATTAATTATGGCCGAATACGGACTTACCATGGTCATCAATAACGCCAACAAGAACGTTAGACACCGTTCCAATTGTGCATGAAGCATCTGTATTATCTTGTCCTGCGCAGGCTGCCCAGTTTCCAGGTGAAATAATATGTTTCTCGCCTGTAGAAAGAAGAACGCTAAATTAACCGGCTTACACGGCGGCGAGACTGGAACAGACGTACCTGATGGGTGAGCAAAGCCCAAGAATCTTCCGGGAATAATTGGGACAAGGTCTTTCTTGTTGTTAATATGGGCCAGGTCCGTGATCTGCCCGAGGTTTAATAAATGCCCATGAATGTCAACAATATTGTGCATACCTTGGAGTCGATCAGAGACGCAAACTCGGGGTTCCCGACGCGAGGCATTCCATGGGTCACCACTTTGAGTTTGGCAGACGGCAGATTGATTGAAAGGTAAAGTGCGTCTATCAGAGAGATTGCGCCACCTACGGAATCACGAATGTGAGTTGCGGGTATTTGATCGATGCTTAAACTGTGGGAGACCCACCAAGACTGTGTCCAGTAAGCGTCACCAGTGAGGTAGCCTTTTCCGACATCGCCTTTTTAATAGCGGCGAGTTTAGCAACTGCCGAACGCTCCTGAGCCTCTTGGAACCCTAGTGATTTTAAGAGTAAGTGTTGAAATTCCTCATGATGCTCTATGGATACTTGCCATTGTGGGTCTTCACCGAGGAAGATACTCCAGGGAATAGTTTCGTGTTGAGGGAATCCAGAGCGAAGTCGCCGTCGATCAGCAAGGGTACACTGGGATTCAAGTTAGCTGAAACAACTGCGACGATTATTGTTAACTTACATCTTGGATGGATCGGTCCCCTGGTTGCTGACGACAACAGACTTGAGGGCGGGATAGTATCCGACAAACCCTTGAGGTAACAGAGAGTCAATAATAAGTACCAAACAAGAGTCAATTCACTTACAAAAAGGCGTGACAACACCATCTCCGCCAGACGCGTAAGGGATAAACCCAGCGAGATCGGTACAAGCAACTGAATAGGCGGTTTAAGTATTGAAACAGTTATAAAAGTTGGTAAATAGTACATACCTCCACACGACCAAGTCGCGGTCTTACTTGCCGGGCAGTATCCCGCCCGAGCAAGGAGTCTGGTGACGTCCAGAATATCAGATTGGGTACCATAATCGAACGCACCATCGTACTCACGCGTAGGGTTTATATGAGGAGATTTGCGTGGCTGTTAATGCGGTAACCCCGGCACGCGGAACCGGGGCTGGCAAGGCCACAGATGTAGCCACGCAAAAGAGAAGTGCGACAGCAATTTTAGAGAGCATAACTGAACTTATTCCAGATAAGCGAGTGGAGTGAAGGGGGAAGTGGGGGAGAAGTGAGAGTGAGCGGAGAGATATCCAACACGAGAGGGGGGGGTGGCACACAAAGGACCTACTTAACCATTGCGACCAGCGCTGCCTTTTAAAATAGGGGCATCCATGTGGTTAGGGGAAATAAAGGAGCTTCGGCGACCAGCCGGTTCTCGGGCAATGAAAGGCCGAATATGTTGGTTAGCATGTTCCTGTAGCCAAGAGTTAAGCGCAAGTTCAGCTGTCAAAGATGCTGCTCACCGTGGCACGTTTCCATAGGGCGACATGGGATTCGGCGGTATCGGGTTGAGCGGCATGCGTTGTTGCACACAATCTTGCCACGCTGCTTACAGAGGTTCGCTTGGGTTGTTCTTCTGGTTCGCTGCGTCGTCTCCCACATCGCAAATCTGAACAGGTGATGGCCCATTCCTATTTTGGGTAGGGCACGTGAGCGGCGAAGAGGAAGAAGCAGAGATGTCACAAAGGTGTATTGGAAAATACCTGGTATCATAATTTAAACGGTAAATGCCCGCACTTCTTCACACTAGATGATGCGCGGATCTCCGTTCGACAAATAAAAGTCCCCTTTGAGCCATTCACAGTGCGAACCTATTGGGATCACAGGCTGAACCTAAATATCAACATATTCCTCTGTGCGGAATATGCGTGAAGGTTTCGAACCTAAGACTCCAAATGTTGCGGTATGCATGAATTTCTCACACACGAAAGACGCTACTTGGCGATGAGCGCTAGTGGGTCACTTGATCGGGAATCAGGACAGGAGCCACATGAGTTCGACCAGCCAAGAGAAAAAGCGTAAGCAGACCACATGCAGAATTCTGTTACGAAGTCGCTCACCATACGCGACTCAGTCGTTCTTTGGCCCTGGTTTTTCGCTTCTACTATTGAACCGAGAGGGAATTTATTAAAATGCTTCGGACGATGCACAAACGAAAATAACATACCAACAAGTTGAAAGTGTGGAAGGCGTAATTTAAGAGAACCTTCCCCTTCTAGTCAGGATACCTTGGGTGAGGGGCGATCAGAATCTTCCGGATTGATAATTCACATAAAGGCTTGGTAATGGGTTCTCAAACTGCCGGGCGAGCGGAGGGCATCTACTGGCTGGTGTACGGTCAGTTTGAGGTAGCCATAAAACTGGCCTAGCCGCAGCAAAAAAAGCTGGGCGTGACCTGAATATGCTTGGGTTAAAGTGATATGATATACGTTGGTCATGGCGTTGTTGGAACCATGGTTTAAGGCTAAAAAGACTAGAATTTAAATAGATTACTAACATCTCTCCTGAAACTCGCGCCGTTGAGCTGGGAATGGACGCACCGCTGGGACGCCACAGGTTCGAGTCCTTCATAAAGGAAGCAACAAACTACGTCAAACGAGAAAATACACCTAACGATCCAGAGTCCTCGACCAAGCTTGCCACTGTCACAGGAATAGTCTTCAGATTGACCTCACGGCGCAAGCGAATAGAGTAGCTCAGCAGATAACACAATCTTCCTTGAAACTAAGGTTGTACATCGTCTTATCCACAGTCTTTTCGATTTTCTTCCAGTCACTTCGCCTCTGAATAAACTCATACACATCCTACCCCGCCTGTCAATACCACCCCAGGCAGCATAACATCTGTAAATGGCTCACCTCGGGCCGAAAGCTCCCTCCATACCTTGTAGCATCCCTAACAATCTGCGCGAGGTCTACCGCGTCCTCGACGACATAAACGTGCCCGAGCATCTTGAGGTTCGCAAAATCTTGTTGAATCGAAGGTATTTTGAGCGAGACAATGAATGTATGATAGGCGTTGAGGTCAGCGATGACTTGAAAGCCGCCTTCAAGGGATATAATTTGTCGCTTGAGGTGTTTCTGGAGAATACTGCAGTAAAGCATTATCGGACCGCGACCATATGATCGGTAAACACGGGCAAAATACTCACGCATGTAGCCGGATTCCAACTTCCTGGTAGAACACCTCTAGCACTTCCTTGCTCGTACTTCCCTTGAGGAGCTTGCAGTGCATTTCGAGGCAAGCGATTGCTTCTTGGCACCCCTTTGTCGGACCCAGCTCGAGTGGTACGTCTTTGTCGGGATAGTATACTCGTGGGCCAGTTCGAGTAATAATAATATGCTCCACCTGAGTTTTGGCGAGTCTGAATGAGAAGGTAATACGTGTGTGAACGAATATTTACCTGATTCATAAGCACTTCAGTACCCGCATTCAACCCCCCTGCCACCGCATCATCCAATGCATTCTCAAACCTCTTCTTCTCTCGCACAACAGCGTTTAAGAAATCGGTTTTATCGATAAATGGAGCCTACCCACCGGTATTTAGCCCTCGTCCAAAAGTAAAATGAACGGCAACTCACAAGTTCCTTATCAAAATACACCTGGATCACGGACTGGATTGTATCTCCGATGTGTGCCAGCTCGAAAAACTGGAGGAGCGGGGCCACGCTTGTCGACTCGGCATGCTCCGCTGGCTGATAGGTTCTCATTTGCTCAGCCGCCCTAGCCACCCAAATTTAGCCTCGACCCTCTACAACAAATAAACAAGACTCACCTGGCAAACCCAGGCGCGATGTGCCGGTCCCCCATAGCCTGCAGCATCAATATGAACAGTTCTTCGATCGTGTCCCGCACACGATGGCCAAACGGCGCTGGATAGTCTTTGAACGTCTCGCATCGTTTCAGGGCTTCACGATCCGCATGGATGAGTTCGAGTGCGGTGTCAAGCGAGAGTAGGAGATCAAGGTCGTCGAACGCGGTTGTAGGAGCACTAGTTGTGTTGGTACTTATGACGGAAGACCGATTGGTGGTTGCGCCGATAGATTTACGAGAAGGAGTGGCCGATAACGAGACTGGCCGTGACTGGACTACGAACCTAAAGCGTGGGTAAAAGAAAAAAGAGACAAAACAACAAGAAAACATACCGGACGGGACCTCAGACTTTCGCTTCTCGCTCCCCCACGATTCATCCTGCATCTCCCCAAACCCATCGTCTCCACCGCCCCCTATACCTCTCTTCTCATCCTCCTCCTCTTGAACCTCAAACAGCAGTCCGCCATCTACATCTTTCTCCATCGCAGGTGTCCGATACCCATGATTGCCTGCTGCACGTGCACTCCCCGCCGTTGTCCACCTTTGGGGATTGAGCATTCCAAAACCCGTTACAGCCGCACTCCCAATCTGCTCTCCGACTCGAGGTACAATTGTGACTGGCAAAAGGAGCACACTTGTAAAGCTCGACAAAACATTGCGTTTGACTTGAGCTGGGTTGTGCGAGGCGAGGAACCGGGCTTGAGCATTGGGTGAGGCAGCAGATGCAATAGAACGCGTGGTTTGGGCGTCGAGCTATGTAAACGGATGAGATGAGAGCTAGTTGATGGGTTTAAATGCAGGAACCTACCTTTTGTTCCCAGTCTTTACAGATCCGGTCAAACGCGACCTTGGCAACCTCGACCTCCTCGTCAAGATACTCGTCCATATGCTCTTCGTACATTCGAAAGCTAATTATCTTGCGAAAATAAGCATTTCTCCACTCGAGGAAAGCGACAAGACATACATAATGTCCTCAGCCTGAGTCCTTGTAATAATTTTATCATTCTCTCCGCTGGCTTTCCTCGTGGCGTCAACCAGCCTCCAGGCTTGGACAAAGCTCGCCGCTGCGGCCTGAAGGTACAGCCCCGTGCTGACCTCACGCGCTCGGGAGAGAAGTGGGGTAATATATTCGCCAACGACGTCTGTCGCGAGTCGTTCGGCGAATGCTGGCAGGACTCGCGATGCAGGCGGGAAGACGCGGGTAGCCAAGACCCCGTGTATGGACATGGACTCGAGGATGCGGGACATGAAGTTGTCCATTGGCGAAAAATCGAGCGTATTGTTTGAACTATCCAAGCCAGCGAATCAACATCAAATTGATCAGGTGAGGGAAGATGGCAGACGCACGTAACGTTGGCAGTAGCGTCCCACTTTCCATGCTCATAAAATACCTCCCTCTTCTCGGCCCACGTCCTCCCCATCTCCCACTCGTTCCCAACTCTTCCCTCTTCGCCCAGTGCAACCCACGCCTCCCAGCTCGCCGCCGCACAGTCTCGCACCCCAGCCTCGTCGCCTTGCCCATCAGCTGTATCAAACGCACCCAATAGTGCTCCATCGAACCGGTCGAGTGTGGCAAGGAGTGCGCGCCGAGCATTGGGCCAGTTGAGCGTTGGTTGGATTGCTGGAGAGAGGAATCGTGCAAGCAGATGCAATATCTTGGATTGAATCAAGCGAGAGAGGGGCGCGGCGCTTTCCGGAAAGAGAGTTGGAAGGACGAGGTGTGGAGAGGCCAGAAGGGCCGGAAGGAGCGGGGTGAGTGCGCGGTGGACGCGGAGGTATTGCGCATAGGAGCTCGTCGCGGGTGGTACTGCAATTGTTTCGGATGCTTTGGCACCTCCCGCGACGACAAAATCGCCAAATTCGGATACCACCAATCGAGGCTGAGCGATAGCCGGCATCGGCGGGCTCAACGGTGCACTCGCAAAGTCGCCGAAATCATCTTCTTCAGCAGGAGCAATCACAGCACTCGGCTGGGCAGCATTGGGATGCTTCGCCACATCGTCGAGCACATCAATCGCTGGATCAAGATCGTACACGTCTACGCCGAGAGCTGCGTACTTTTGCTTCCAAACGCGGTCATCGCGTACAAGTTGAGAGAACGCACGAGATACTCGCGCGCAGGATGGGAGTGAATGTATCGGGAGATATGCGAGAACCCGGACATGGATTTCGGGAGGAAAGGGCCCGATGAACGTCCGTCGATTTACAGTTGGTAGGCGGGATTTGCCTTGCGGCCCGTGGAGTTTGACAGGCTCGAGGGTCTGCCATTTGTCCATTTAAGTGGTATCAAATGCAAGTAACTAGACGTTGGTCGGGCACTGTGAGTACGTTGGTATGAGTCGCATGGATTGTCTAGATGAAAGCGTAAAAAAAAGAGCCGAAAGGTCGTGAATATGCTTCCAGGTTCAGGTAACACGCAGAATAAAGGCGCAAGGGGTAGATCCAAGAAATAGGTCACCTGGAGAGCAAGTCAGAAAGTTCCCAGAATACGACACGGTGGAACACGACCGATCACGTGGTCGACACTAAAGGACCCTTGATGATAAATCGCCAGACCAAGACGACGTTGATTTGCAGACCAGATGCAGCCTATGAACATTACAGGCTTATGCTCGAAAAATGACACATTATTTTGCACCACTGGCTTAATTCCACCCAAGTGCCCAGGTAACAGATACAGCGCATTCTACCCGATCGGTGGCCACAAATGCATGGAACTGGGAACCGAGACGATACGAAACCACCTCGAAAGCAAGGAGTAGTCACCATCGGCAGAATTTTACAATTGCGCTCTCTATTAGCGCATTACCCTTACATGGAATGTCTTCAGCGAGGCAAGTAACCCGGACCAGTCCAAGATTTATGGCAGTGGGACCGGCACATCCCATTGCGACTAGAACCTAACAGAGTGGCAGGGAATACAAACAGCGAACAAACCCCAGGCAACTGTAGAACAGCAAGGGGATAAATCTAAAACAGGAGAGAGGAGACAACGCATACATGCACGCAGGAGCAACACCACCCCTTGCATACATCGTAGTACTCCATGCAACCATTGCAATTAAGCCACTCTATTTCTCGGAAGGAAGAGATACACATGTACAGTCTACGCAAGACAATGCCTCTACAATTCCATCTGGGAACATCACAGGAGACCTCTGCTAGCAACCTCTTGTTCATTCGGCTGTTTAGTAACACACGACCACCCGAGGCAACGCAAACTGATCAAATTGCCAAATTCCTCGTGTAAACTGTCAGAGACCGTTGACGAGCCCCAGCTCAACCATACCAACCATATCCTCTGTGCGGCTAAATCAACCCGAATCCCAGCCACCCACTGATCATAACAAAGACGAGAAGTGAAAGGGGGAAAGCTGCGGAGGTGAAAGGTCAACTGGAGAAACTTGGGTCCGGAGACAGATGTTGCGAGTGACACCCAGGCCTGACACAAGACAGATCGAAAGGATAGAGACATCCAAAGCCGATTATATTTTAGAGGATAACCGAGTCCAGCGACTACAATCACGAGTAAGGAAACAAAAGCGATAAAATGGGAACGCAAGCAATATGGAGGCCAAGCGTCCAATGCTATTCGTAACAGTAATAGCCCTCTTTGCCAGGCACAGTACCACAGATATCACTACAGCACTTTCCAGGGTCCTCAATTTTGCAACACTACAACGAGAGAGGTTAGCACATGAGCTATCAAGTAGGCAGCAGCTATTACTTACCTCGCCCTTCGGTATGCAGTATCCCCCGCCTCCACGCTTAACTCCCAAGTCGAGTGGGGTGGGTGAGGCGAGTAGCCCCGGTACAGCGAGCCCAAACCCGATAACGACAGCGAACACGTTTTTCATCGTAGGTCTAGTGGTTCAAGATGGGAACTAAGGTGGAATTGAGTGATGGCAGGCTCAAGCGAGTGAAGGGGGAACTGGGTGCTGATGTTTAACCAGGCCGTAGAGAGTTGATTCATATACGTGTCGTGCTCGGATCCGCAGAGAGAATCTTGACTGAATTTTCTGATTTGGTGTTCTTTTTTTCTTGGCACAAGTCGTGAAGTTGACTTTCCAAGCTAAAATTGTGTTGGGGACCACTTATTCAACGCCGAGCGTGTCATTAAATTGTCAACCTATACGCTTCGGAACGGGAAGCACGTCGAACATCAGGGTAACCTATGTATCCCAAGAAGAGTTATGGTGGTTCGGTTGAAGTGGCTGATGATCCACTGCCAGTTGTCTCGGAGAGCGCCGAATCAAGCATATTCGGCTTCAGCAGCAAAGCCTTGAGGCTCTGTTGCCGGGGAGAGTGGGGGCATGTTTCGCAGATCACTTTGGGCCTTGTTCGTCAGCAACGGCAGCTGATCGGGACGCCCGATCTATGACGTTGCTCTCTCATCCTCCGCGCGCATGCATGAATTGCGACTTGTTCAGCTTTAGATAAAAAGACTTCTACAAGTCTAAAAAAATACTCATATAATAAGGCTTTCATCGCAGGAAAGTTGACTAATGGACAGCACCCGGTCAAGATGAGCTGCTTGCTATTGAGACCTGCATGTTTGATAACCTTGTAAGCCACGCACTTTGGTTCCCAAGATAAATGCAATCACAGAACAATGCGAGAACCTCAAACTTCGCGTCTGGTGAATAATCCAGCACTGTTCAACGTATTCGGCACATCGAGCTTGGCGTTGGGCACCGCATACAGCCGCACTCCATAAAATACAGATTTTCTGTTTCGCTCCCCAAACCATAACCGAGTGCCCGAGACACGTCTTCTACGTTATGATCTTTAGCAAGCTACCATGCTGTGCGTTTGCGGGAGATGTCCTTCAAGAAGTCCGGCCGCAGAGTGTTCATTCTTCAGCCAATTCCGAAAGATGGCGGAGATCGAGCTGCGGCGTCACCCCCCCCCCCCCGTCGTCGTCCCACGGGAGGACCTCCAGCTGTAATGGGAGATACTCGATCCTGAAAATCCGAGTTCCAATTTTTGCTACCTGACAAAATTTCTCAACTTTTCACCCGCAAGGTTTGGGAGGCGTCCACATTTAGTAAATTACTTTCCATTTTGAGTAGCCCCATTCATAAGCTGCCAAAAAATGGGGCTCCAGCTGCCTCTTGCTCGAGTGCTTTACCTAACATTAACCCAAGCCCACTTCTGTCGAGCTACCACCCTGTCCCCTGCTGGCCCGGATCAGGATCCGATATATTCTAGTACAATTGGGGGTCCTGCCTCTTCTGCTGGCCGCATCCCGTGCGAGGTCTGTTACTAGTATCCCTCCCAGGGGAGACGACGCAGAATTGGTTGAAACCGATACAAATAGGATGTAAGTGTCAACCTCGTTGAATGCCATGGTTTGCTCTATGATTGACGGCCGGATGATCAATCACTTGGCTTGGCTCGGTGTTTCAACCCAGTATCAAAGAATCAACGACATATATTGTACACATTCGTAACACTCGAGTCAACATCAACAAGAGAATGGTTGGGAATCCAAATCGCGATCCCATAGTATGGGGCCCACGTCACCATATGTACTGTTGTCTCAGGAGCGCCATGTTTCTCAGGAGTGCACTCTATCATAATTTAGCAATAGTGAGCACATGACCAGGTCTCATGAGCACCCATGTGATGCTCACAGGTGCTCACTGGTGCTCAGGAGATCCACATGAGTGCTCATGGACAGCACAGCCACTAGATGAGATAAGAGTATCTACACTAATTTGAAATGCCCTACCAATTGCAAATTCAAAAAAGTCGGACAGAGTGGAGGGTTGAACCAGTGACATGTGACCCTTGGAGATTACCTCATCCATGGAGGGGTGAGGGTTAACCCCTAGGCTACCAAGCCTTACCAACCTCTTGCCAACACCTGGAGTTATCCTAGCTTTTTCAGATCCTTGTTTTGCCAAATTAGACCCCAAGGTGTCAGATTTAAAAATTGACAAAATTACTTTGGGTTGACCATTTTGAGAGCTATAGTTTGGAGTTTGAACATTTTCCAAATATGGTAATTTGGTGGAGTAAATGAGGAAACAAACTTGGAGTGGATGGTTCAGTAGGGGATAAGGTGGGTGTAAAATATGGCAAATAGGTGCAAACATAGATTACTACTGGTACTGCAGTATTGTGATTTTTTTATAATTTATATGTTCACAGACATGGGCATGAAAATCATGCAACCCTTACCCCCCCTGAATGAAAATACTCTGGGTGAGTGAGTGTGGCCAAAAATATGATGTGAGCTACAGACAGTGGC
>WSTK01000773.1:0-15185 GCA_019616945.1 Ceratobasidium sp. 414 | reverse complement strand
GGATGACAAGACCATACGCATCTGGGACGCACGCACTGGTCAGAGCGTAGGGCAGCCACTCCAGGGTCATACCGATTCGGTCGGGTCGGTTGCATACTCACCAGATGGCGCATACATCGTCTCTGGCTCGGATGACAAGACCATACGCATCTGGGACGCACGCACTGGTCAGACCGTAGGGCAGCCACTCCAGGGTCATACCGATTGGGTCGGGTCGGTTGCATACTCACCAGATGGCGCATACATTGTCTCCGGCTCCGGTGACAACGCTATACGCATCTCGAATGTGCAGCCAGGTGCTACACTGGATAATACACCTGAATCGGGAAACAATTCCGCTCAGACAACCCCCTTGCCTTCCGTTCCCACTGCCCAGTATACCGAACCCCATATATGCTGTTCAGGTTGCCGAATCAAGGGTTCTCACAAAACCTGGATACTCAACGCTGGCGGATGGGTGGTCATCGATAAATCCAAGCTACTTGTATGGATCCCTCCCGATCTAAGAGCCCTCCTAGTATCTCCCCAAAGCACTGCAATCATTGCTACTGGTGGTTCCCTGCAGCTTGATTTTGACCACCGCAGGATCGGAGATCAGTGGCGAAAGCACTTCCAGCCGGAGAAGTCATGTCGAGCTGCGACTCAGATAAATGCTTAGCCTTTTCCTTTGTAATTGCTTTGTTTATATATGAAAGTTCTCGCCTCTTTCTTTACGCGACCAAGCTACTTCCCGCCTTGACTTACATACACACCCCAGAGGTCCATTAAGCCACCTTTTGACACATAAACGAATCACAAACTTAGGTACTTATCGCCCAGGTGCCTCGGACTTCAAAATCGCGACCCACCCGGTCTCTAAACCTATCAGCCAATCTAGTGAATATTTCTGGCCCTCGGCAATCGGACTGTTCTAGTTTAATGGACTCTCTTAATTTTTTTGGGAACTGCAACGTCGCTCGGCCATCGCGAGATAGCCACTAGCCACAAACATTCGTTTCCGACCGGTGGCTAGCTATATCCGCTGGCCCTCGCTCGGCCTCTCCTTGTAGCTTGTTATGGTGTCCGTATTACAAGTCCCCAACATCATTTCGGCAGATCTGGCAGTGCTTTGGCTCAAAACGGGGCGCGCGAGAAGCTCATGTGAGAGACTAAGAACGAATCGCTACTTTTGCGGGCCGTTCAATGGCTGTATACTTGTCTGCGTGCATCCCGCCAGCCAGCCCGTTGCTCCTTACTGCACTCGACAGATGTGTCTCCTTCTGATACCGTGCTCAGCGACTGGACCGAAGTGTCGAGTTGTGTATAACGAGCCCGGAGACTCCGTTGGGTCTCGACATGCGACACACCATCCCAATTGCTGGCGTACCTGAGACACTGATTGCGGGTGTAATTCTCAAACGGATGATGGGGAAGCGTACAGCTCTGAAGAATAAATGAGCTCTTCACAGCGGTAATACTTCGCCGGCTGGTTGAAGAATTAAACAAATCCGTCCTGCTCTGGACCGATTGGCGGGCGCTACAGTTGGTCAGGCCGGGTCGAGCCATTTGAAATAGCCGTCCGCCGGCTCCGGTGGCTTATGATTGCCGCTGGACGTCGAACGCGAAGTCAATTTCAAAGCTTTGCATACTGGAAGAGAAAACGCTCGCAGGTGGACATCCCTCTTTGCTCCAACCCGATGGGTCAGTCACGCCGTCATTCGCTCCTTCTCCATCCTGGGGAAAGACGGGCCACTACCCCGCATCTCGGTCCCACAAGCTAAAACAGCCGTCCAATACGTTGGCACAGCAATCTAGTCTATGAGCAACCCTACGCGAGACACCGACCCAACACGAAGAACTCTGGTAGTCGACGTCGATGC
This sequence comes from Ceratobasidium sp. 414, assembly GCA_019616945.1. Taxonomy (NCBI): domain Eukaryota; kingdom Fungi; phylum Basidiomycota; class Agaricomycetes; order Cantharellales; family Ceratobasidiaceae; genus Ceratobasidium; species Ceratobasidium sp. 414. The sequence continues at coordinate 13,326 of WSTK01000773.1, read as the reverse complement.
GCGTATCTCGCAACGCGACCGTGGTTCCGTTTTCTAGTATCAAAGCCACATTCGCAATACGGGTACCTTGCTCCACCAACTCGCCCACCTGCTCGCGGCTGGTCTGCCGCCCCCATACGACTCGGGTCCGTTGATCGAGATCTCCTCCAACGCGCGGGGGCAGGCGTGGCGTGTCTCGGGTATCGCCACTCGGCTTGCGCCGGTGTGCGACCTCCAGCGGAATTGTCTCCTCGCGTGCCCCGTTTACGGTGTACTCGACCCAGGGGATCCGTTGGCGAGCATAGAGGACGGGTGCAAGCGCGTGCCTGGGTGCCTGGACGTGTGAGCGTTCAGGCACGTAAGTGGGTGGTGCAGTTGAGGTGCTAGATGCGGGTGCACTGAGGCTGTTGGCCGTGGTGCTGCCGCAGACTCAACACGCGTTCGAGGAGGCGGTAGAGAGGGCCCCGACGAATATTAGCGAATGGCTGTGAATCAATATGCTGATGAGGGCAGGATATAATGGTCGCCGTCGAATGTTTGTAAGTGGTTCATCCATGGATACCCTGTTGATAAAACTAACGTGTCGTTAGTCTAAATTACGTTTTGCTACGAAACGGAGATTTTGCATTAGCCCTTCTTAGAGAAATCGAACGTCTTAGGACATTTCACCTCTCCGCCAAGCCCTAACACGCACACCAGGTGGCCTATTGGGGACACTGACCTCTCCCTCGCAATCCTGCGTGCCTCATTCGGCACAACAGCCCAACCTCGGCCGTCGCTTCACACTCGTCGCTCGCTCCTCCTATCCCTCCAACCAAAAGCCTGGTCGAGGCAACCTCTGGGTCCAGCCAACTTTGGCGATCTACTCCCAGGTGCATGCGCTACGCTTTTGCACACCCTGACTTGGCCATTAGGCTTGACGTTGGGTCAAGCCAAGTTGCAGACGTACAGTGCGTTATTCGCATACACGATTGCGCTGCGGGAGGACATGCGAGGGGTTTGGAGTGTTGGGTTCGTTGAGTGCGGCACGGGGGGGGGGGGCAAGGGGTGGTGGACTAGACTTGGAGAAGCCGGAGGGGAGAGGAGAAGCGACGTGGAAGGATAGTGAGGGTTCGACAGAAACGGAGGCGGGGGTTGTACGAGGAATAGTCGAGTTTTTGGACGCACTCTGGTTAGTGAATTTACGCTCTGGCGCCAGTTGCATGCTAATAGGTGCGGTGTTGAAAGGGGTTATATTATGATGGGTGTAGGTCTAGATTCGAGTCGTTTGCAGTGCTCTTCACCTCATTTTATTTCATCATAGGTTGTGGACGTCCAGTATCGTAAACTCCAATCACAACTTCACTCCCGCTGAAACCGCCGGAACTCGGGCAACACTCGCGCCGGGGGTACACCCCCAACCTCTCCCACCTCTCCGCATTTTGGACGCACATCCTCGAACCCAAACATATGCGCATCTACCAGTCTCAGTCTTCGTGCCTCCACGCATCCACATACACGGAAGGATCAGGTGATTCACCAGATTTCCTAGGCTTTATCACCCTGCACGTTGCATGCGACGTATCTGGGGAATATTGTCTTGGGGAGTCTTCTTGGGCACCCGGGGTGCGGGGCGTTGATGCGTGCGGCATTAGGGACGTGCGAGCGCGGTGGAGCGATGTGGAGGGGACGTATTACCTGGGATGCTCGGGGAGGGAAGCGCGGGGGCTGATAGTGGAGTGGGAAAGCCAGTCGAAGAACGATTTAAAGTAGTGCGCGAGATAGCCGAGGTACGTTCACCCGTGCGCTGCTCTAAATCGCTTACACGAAGTATATAGGGCAGTTTCATTCTCACCTCGGGGACGCTACACGAATAGGTTCCTCGACACAAACGCTTGCGGTGGGTGCGGGTGCGTCGAGGGTGGTGGTGAATACGTCAATGTATTTGCGGAATCTGTTCCCGCAGCTCGCCACGGGGAAGCTCGGAGATTGGGCAGAGGATCGTTAATATGTATTCGTCATTTTTGGTTTAATAATGTCTCTTGGCTGGGGAGTTCATGTTTTGTGTCGCCCATACTCCTCTATTGGACCTCTCCCTTGCCTCTCCCAGTTTTCCAGTTGCTCTGTTTGTTGGTGTGTGGATCCCACGTGATAGGTCATCCACCTTGCCGCCGGGATGACTAATGCACGTCATCAAGCTTGTGAATCCTGCCCACCACCATCATAGTCGCATGAGGCAGACCTCCAACCTGCACGTTACTCCCAACTTTTAACATGAGCGGAGACACTTCGCATGTTGTTGACAGCTTTCAAGGACGGGACTTGCATCCTCTAGTCTCGCTAGTGGCTGCCTTCTTTTCTGTATTTGGCAAGTGGTTTTAGGTTCAACTGCCGTGCAACACTAATTTAGTCCACTTCTACAGTATGGGTTCTGACGTGGACACGAACTCTTGTCGCATTTGTGACCATCAAAGTCCCAGTGTTCATCTACGCTGTGTTGGCTTACTCTTTTACGCTCACAGTAAGTGGCTAGTAGTGTACCGGATCTTCCTTTCTTTAAACCTCCATTCTTCTCCAGCTTAACTTCTACTCCCTGTTTGGAATATTCATTGCCTCCGCCATCGTATTCTCCTACTATATCCGCTTTCGTTACCTCAATACCTATGAGGGGCTCAAAGAAATTCCACTCGATAAACCAAATACCACCACTTTACACCCCGACATCGTCGCCGCTGCAGATGACGCTTCCGCTCCCCGCTTTAGCAACTATCTCGACGAGTTTCTCCAGGCAATTCGCGTCTTTGGATTCCTTGAGAAACCTGTCTTTCACGAACTAGCCCGCCATCTCCAAACTCGCCGTCTTATTGCCGGTGACACTCTTGCGCTCGACCAGGACTTGTCTTTCTACTGTGTCGTCGATGGACACGTGCAGGTTTTCGCAGAAACCGGCCGCCGCGTCGACAGCTTTGACGATGAGCCTGGTGGGACAGGGGGATATCAGCTCTTGAACGAAGTCGGACCAGGAGGAACTCTTTCGAGTTTGTTCACGATTCTCAGCTTGTTTACCGAGGACGTGCAGATTAGTTGGCAGGACAACTATCCGAATGCGACTGGTGACGGGCTCGATCCAATTCGAGAGAGAGAGAACAAAGACATCCCCCACCTGGATTTAGCAAACGGCGGTGGCCTGGCTAGTGCCACGCCTCCTACACGCCCAATGTCTGTCTCGTCCTCTGGGTCAACAGCACTTCCAGCTACGAACGACGCAAGGTTCGCTATGTCCCCAGTGCGGAGTCCGACGACTGGTATGGCCACTCCCAGTTCAGAGCGGTCGGAGCCCAATACTGCGGCATCTGTGAACGATACGCGAGGCGACTATGGATTCTCAACTGGGGCTCAAAGCGAGCACGGACAACCGTCACAATCTGTACGACAAGGGACCATTGCCCGGGCTACAGTGGATACAACGCTTGCCGTGATCCCCGCGGAGGCATTCCGGAGGTTGACCCAAAAGTTTCCAAAAGCAAGTGCTCATATCGTTCAAGGTGCGTCGTATGATTACATTTTTTGGATAACCACGCTTACGACTTGAATGGGCAGTAATTCTCACTCGTTTCTCCCGTGTCACCTTCCACGCGATCCACAAATACTTGGGTTTGACAGTTGAGCTTCTTCGCACCGAAAAATCTATCAACGACCTTGCTTGTCACCCACTCCCAAACGGGTTCTACTCTGGTGGCGGAATGCAACGTCTGCGCCAACGGTTCGCGAGTGTTCCTCGTGCAGACGATGATGACGAACAATCGCTTCAGACAGAAGACGACATTATTGGCGACTCGGATGACTATTTTGGAAAGATGCAGCACCACCGAGGTTCGAGTGTTGGCTCTGGCACTATGTCGGGTGGAAGCACAAATCTCAAGACTCCCATGCCGAGAATGTCTTCGGAAACGACTCGGCCGCGCACGAGATTCCGGGACTCCAATGATTTGACCAGCACATCTCAAAGCGCAGCACCGCAACCCGGAGGACAAGATCAAACCAAAACGAGCCTCACTAACTCGCCCGAGACACCCTTCAAGTTTTTGCACCCCTCGCGCCTACAGATCCATGCCGGTGACTTGCACACAATGGCCGGACAGCTATCCGAGCCTGAAAGCTACCGTCCGAGCACGGCTAGTCGAACCGTATCCTACGCCAACACACGGCCAGGCGACCGGCCTCGCAGTACATCCGTAACATCACACGCGAACGAAGGCTCGCATGCACCACAGGCGACCACAGGCATGGACTTCGATCTGCGCGACGAAGTTATGTCTAGCATCGCCAAGTCCATCGGGTTGATCCAGCCTCCGCTGTCCGGACTAAATTCTGCCCGTCCAAGCCCTATGCTCGGCCCATCGTTGAAGCCTAGCGCGGCGAAAAGCCCGTTCTCGGCTTCTGTGTCAGTAACACCGTCGTCGAGTAGAAACGCGTTGCGCAACACGGCATTGTTCGGGAGTTCCTTTGGGAATTTGAGTTATTTGCAATCGCACGACGACGCGTCAAGCGTCACGAGTCTGGCTGGAGCTTCAGGTGCACAGACGAGCCTCAGTGGTTTAGACAACGACGTGGAGATATTGTTTTATTCAGCGGGGAGTACCCTGGCCCGAGCTGGAGAGAAGAATGCAGGTACGCCCGGAATGGCCAACCAAATATATAAACCTACTAATGCGAGACTACGACACTGGTAGGACTGTTTTATGTTATTGACGGCTTCCTGGATGTGTCAATTCCTCAGGAAGAGCCTGGAGTCAGTAAATCTACCAACGCACCGGGTGGTGTCGCAATGGCTTCAAAACACATAACTGGCAAGGGCACACGTCCGGAGCTGAAGGTCCACGCAAGCGGGCTCAACAAGTCTGAAGCCTCTGGCGCAGGCTTAGACTATCCTTTTGGGCGAAGCTCGCAGGTCAAACAATCGAAACACCTCTTTACGGTCAAGACAGGCGGGATTGCAGGATATTTAGGTGAGCGGCGAGGTTTTGGGGAGCACAGTATATGAATGCGTTGTATTTCAGCATCGCTCACTGGGACCCCGTCATATGTGGACATTCGTGCGAAGACGGATACGTACGTTGGATTCCTTCCGTCCCATGCTCTCGAGAGATTGTTGGAGAGGCAGCCGATCGTTCTGCTAACACTGGCAAAGCGACTAATCTCGTTGCTCTCCCCTCTTGGTGGGTTTCGTTTGTGATATCCTGGGTTCAGACTTATTTAATGAATGGTGAAATGACTAGTTTTGCACATCGACGCCTCCCTGGACTGGCAACAAGTCGACGCAGGCCAAGTACTCTGGAGACCAAATGACACGAGTGATAGCTTTTATATGGTTCTTAACGGTCGTCTGCGGGCATTAACAGAAAAAGACGATGGCAGCGTGAACATAGTGGCAGAATATGGCCAAGGCGACACAGTAGGGGAACTGGACGTTATCACTAGCTCCAACCGACGCACGACGCTGCATGCGATCCGAGACACGGAGCTTGCTCGCATGCCCATGTCCTTGTTCAATGCTATATCTATTCGGTGAGTGCCTTGGTGAACACAATTCGACCCTTAACCACGTTGTTGATTCATGTCGTGCCGCAGACATCCCCAAACGACCGTGCAGCAAGTCAAATCTATTGATGCATGTCGCATGTGATAGCCGGTTATCTAACCCCCCTTCTTTAGGCTGCTGCGCATGATCGCCTCCCGAGTGCGCAACGAAGTTGACCAAAGCTCAATGGCTCCCAGACAGCAAGGGGGGTCGAAGGAACTTGGCCGAAACAACCCCAACCTCAAGACTGTATGCATCCTGCCTGCCGCGCGTGACGTGCCGGTTGTTGCATTTGCAACCAGGCTGCAGGCTGCCCTGGAGGATATGGGCGCGCCGACTTCGTTCCTTACTCAGGCTTCTGTCACTCGCCACCTGGGAAGACACGCGTTCACGAAGCTTGGGAAGCTCAAGGCGGCAGGCTGGCTCGCTGAACAGGAGCAGCGCTACCGCATTGTACTATACGTTGCCGACACTCCCGTTGGTTCACCCTGGACGCAGACATGTATACGACAGGTGAGTACCGGCATTCAAAGATGGAATGCGTGGGTAACGCGGCCGGTTGAATGTAGGCGGACAGCATTATGGTTATTGGGATGGGCGACGACCCTAACCTGGGCGAGTTTGAGCGTTTGTTGATGAGCACGAAAACGACAGCGAGGAGAGAACTCGTATTGCTTCATCCGAACAAGAATGTTATCCCAGGATCCACACGCGAATGGCTCAAGGTGACCATTTGCTTTTGTGCTTTCTCTAAAGGTTAACCCTTTCCTTTTATGTAGAATCGACCTTGGGTCCACGGACATACGCACGTGGAGTTACCGGTATGGCTTTTCCGCTGTGAAAGTGAGACGGGCAACTCATTTTACCTTTCCTCGGCAGGGCCTCGTGCAACCCGAGGTTCAGGCGATGCAAGATACCGATCCAGCTGCTATCATTGCGTTCAATAAACTCAAGAACAAGGTTCAACTTGAAATCCAAAAGTACACTCGCTCCCAGGTAAACACGCGACCTAGCCGCCCCAAACATTTCAGTGATTTTGCGCGGCTCGCCCGCCGGTTATGTGGAAAGTCGGTTGGGCTCGTGCTCGGCGGCGGTGGAGCAAGAGGCATTGCGCACCTCGTAAGTCGGTTTGTGTCTGAAACATGACGTGATGCTCATCTTACGGGTGTGCTAGGGAGTCATTAGGGCATTAGAGGACCGGGGCATTCCGATTGACCATATTGGGGGCACGAGCATAGGATCCTTTATCGGTGGGCTTTACGCGCGTGAGGGGGATGTTCTTTCGAGCAACATCCGCGCAAAGCAATTTAGCGGAAGAATGTCTAGCCTCTGGCGGCTCCTGTCTGATATCACATGGCCGGTCGTCGCATACACTACCGGGCATTTCTTCAACCGCTCGATCTACAAGGTATCTGTTCTCCGTACATTTCCTGGTTGGGGTGGCTGTTTCTGATGGATGAATCGCTTGTAGGCGTTTTCAAACCTTCATATCGAAGACATGTGGCTACCCTTTTTCTGTAACACGACTAATATTCTCACGTCACGCATGGATATACATGATACGGGGTACGCATGGCGGTATATTCGTGAGTGTTTTGCCCTACTCGTGTTGAAGATCTAATCTCATCCCCATTAGGTGCCTCGATGACTCTGGTTGGGTTACTCCCCCCACTCTGTGACAACGGTGACATGTTGGTTGATGGTGGATATAGTAAGTGTTACGATGCATACACTGAATACGTATTAACAACGCATATAGTCGACAACCTGCCTGTATCGACCATGTTGGCGCATGGGGCGAGCATCGTGTTTGCTGTTGACGTAGGCTCCGTAAGTCGCCCATATTTCGACCTTTGAGGAAAGACTGACAACTCTCTAGCTGTACGACAATTCCCCGCGTAACTATGGTGACACCGTTTCCGGCTGGTGGGTCGCACTCAACAGGTGGAACCCGTTCAGCTCCACCAGGAACATCCCTGATATTACAGACATCCAGGGCCGGCTTACGTAGTACGTGTGCTCCTCCGATGACGTTTCCCGGCCACTCATAAGGCCAACTATCACTTTGGTGCAGCGTGTCGAGCGTGCCGACCCTAGAAGAGGCCAAGGTCACACCTGGGTGCTTTTATATGCAAATGCCGGTAAACGAGGTACGCGCGTGGTTGCTTTTTCCTGAACCCCGAGTTTTTTGTGCTGATTGGATGTCTAGTATGGAACGCTTCAGTTTGGCCGGTTCGATGAGATATACCAGGTTGGGTATACCGCCGCGGTGGAGATGCTAAATCAATGGGATGCGGAGTGCCGTTTGCCGTCACGGTTTGTGACGAGCGAGGAAGGGGGTGATGGGATACGGATTGGGAGGAGGAGTAAGGGGAGGAGCTTGAGGAGGAACAGCATTTAGATTAGGGCTAAGATTTGCGGGTATTTAATTATAGTAAACTAGATGAACAGCCTCGAGGAACTTGAGTAGTCGGATTATTCTGCATCTGGTGTCTCTCGTTCAGGATCATGCCCATGTTTGCACGGGCGCTAATTACATACGAGGTACCGCGCCCGCGCTATGCCAAGACATGCTCAAACTTCGGGCCCTCAGATCTGCCTATCCACAAGACTAACTCGTCTAGGACAGCAGTCTTATTCAGTTAGGTGGTAAGCGAGTAGATCTCCGACTCGGCCTATACCTGTTCGTCTTGTTTCAACTCGCAGGCAACTTTACGCCTATTGTTCTCCTGCTTGCGCGCTCAGTTCCTTTGTATGTCGAACGGCTATGACGCCTCACTACGCAACCTGAATGCCAACGTTGACCTCTCGGGAGAAGTGCTATACTTGATGGGCTATAGCATGATCCCACATATGCTTGCTGGGGAATAGGGGGGTTTCCATGGGCGGACTTCCAAACGAAACAATCGTGATCGAGGACGCAGCAACCGTTCTGCATGGCCACATAGCAACCAAATTAACAGATGCCCAATTCGGTGACTCAAAGCACCGGTTTATCGGATTTTTTGTGGCCGGTGACTTTATGCCCTTGGGAAAATGGTGGGGTGACTCTGATAAGCAATGGGGTGGTTATGAGGAGTGGGGTTGCAGCTGTGCTATTCGGGGCAAAGGGTGTATAATTTTGGACTCGAACGAGAGCTCAGACTACGAGAAACAAGTTATAGTTCGAGGTCCGCGAGATGCCGAGTGATTGGGTGGTTATGATCAAGTCATGGGGTGGCTACGGCTTCTCCAACCCCAATCGTCATTCGACTGCTTTGTCTAAACGAATCTCGTAAACACCATATGCTATAGGCACTCGCTACAGGAGTCGGCCGATCAGCTCGCTTGCTGACCGGTAGAACAGCTGCTTTTGCGGGGCTGGGGATTCATCGGCGTTGTGCGTTGGCTGTTCACACCGGTGCAAAATGTGAAGATTGTGTCTGTCACATATCGCTCGCGAACACGTTTTAGGTGGCAACGTGTATTCCAGGACGGATATTGACTGGGCTGGCTCGTGGCAATTCTGGAAATGGGACCGAAGGAAGGCGTGCCTACCATTAATCCCGAGGGGGTGGCTATGACCGCATCGACAAGGCCGAATCTCGGACTAGTCCTTTGTCATCGCGAGGTAGTGTTTGAGCGCCGCCGAGCAAGGGCCTGGCTGTCTGGGGCGACGTCACGAGCCCGTGACAGCTTTCCTTGATAGATAATATGGCTGGGCGCTGCGTGGGCTGAATCTGATTTCTGCTCGCCGTCGACTGCTGGCCTCGCCGCATGTCGATCCCAACGTCCCCGACGACCCCAAGCAGGCCATCGTGGTTGCGCGTCACGCCGAGCGGTCTCCGCGCAAACAAGACGAGCCGCAGCGTGCTCGCGACGATAGACGAGGCGGCGCTTGCGGTAGCGCCTAGGGCACGTGCAACCGTCCCCGCCTGTTTCAGCGGCACTTTTGCGACGCCCGCCCGCATGGCCGCCCGAGCCGGCGATGACGGCCGCTACGCCGCCTACACGGCGCCCTACACCCCCATCTCGCCGCTGCGTCCTGCGTCCTGTCCCAGTCCGACGACCCCGCGACAGACGAGCCAGGTGCTGCCCGACGATGTCGACAGCGACGACAGTGCGAACGGTGTTGGTGTGTTTGGGTTCCGTGCTGTTCCGCGCGACGAGCCGGCGTCGGCCCCGGGCAGGATTGCTGACAGCGCGTTGCCCTCGTTGCCCACGTCGTCGCGCCACACGGTGTCGACAGGCGAGTCGGGGGTGCAGATTGTGACGGCACGCCCGTTCCGTATACACACTGCGAGAGCCCGCTCCCACTCTATCGAAGCAATCAAGGGCCTGCAGCTGCTCTCGCCCGAGTCCCCATCGCATTCATTTTCACACCCCCGCCCCCCGCCGCTCGACCTCTCCCGCGCCCCTCTCACTCCGGGTCCCTCGCCCCGCCCATATCACCCTCTGCGCAGCTTGTGCTCCCCCTCGACTCCGGGCACACCCGCGAGTGCCAGTCCTTTGCTACCGCCGCTTCGGTCCATTAGTCCCTTGGTCGTCCCGACGTCCCCGTCCCCGGCCCCCAGTCCGTCGTCGGCGCCGAGTGTGCCCCCTTCCCCGTCACCTAGCACCCCCGTCAGCGCTCTGCCTCCTCGTCGACGTATCCCTGGCCCGAGTGCGATCGTCAAGGATTTCGCCGCGCTTCTCGAGCACATTCACGAAGGCGAAATCGAATCTCACTGCAGTGCGGGAATCTCCGGTTCTGGACTTCGGACCGCTTCGAGTGCAAGTGTGCCAGCCCACCGTAAGTCGACATTTGCGCGAGCTGTCACTCGCTGACATGAATTTGGCCCATGGCTCAGGTTCAGGCTTGGCCATCGTCTCACTCCCGCCTCCGCCGCGCCCGCGAAACAGGGCACTCGTTCGTCCGGCTCCTCACCCGTTTGCGAATCCATCGGTGTCCTTGCCACTGGGCAATTCAAATCTGGCTGGGCCTTCGTTAAATTTCACGCCCCGCACCCCAGCGTCTAGCGAACACGCGTTTGGGTCGCCGCCAGCCCTCGCTCCTGCGCCACATTCGCGTAATTTCTCTGCACGTCGCCAGTCTGGATCGGGGCCTGTACCGCTGACCCCCGCGGCAATTTCATTACCCCCTTCATCAACGACATATCGGTTCCCACAGTCCCCCCACTCGAGCTTTCTCAACACGCCCCACGTATCTCGCCCATCGTCGCCCCGCAGCCCGACGTGTCAATCTTCCTTCCTGCCCTCGTGCAAATCGACTATTGATTCAGTCGCTATTAAAGACAGGCCTCGCCACAGCGATTCAACCGACTTCGTGCACCACGTCTCGCCCCTTTCGTTTAGCGAGTTCAATTTGCCCTACTCTCCCCAGCGCGCGTCTGGTTTTTCCTTTTCGTCGGGCCTGAGTGGTCTGAGCGCACGAAGCGCGACAGAAGCAGAGAGCATTCCGATTGACCTGCACGGTTGGCCGGCGCACCTTGACTTCGGTTTGGCCCCGTTGTCGCCAAGGTCGAGCCTGTTGCGCGAGGTGGGTGTCGAAGTCGACGTGCACCTTCCAGAACCCGAGTGCGGAGACGAATCCGACGAGTGCAGCAGCTACGCCACCACCGAGGAAGGATCCAAGGACGACAAGAGCGTCAAGACATTCCGCGAGCGTGCCCGGTCGCTTGGTGCGGCGGTCTCGTCACTGAACAAGGTGTGTGTTTCAGCGTGGCGCTGAAACGCTGCTGACGTGAGCAGGTTGATCGGGTGCTCGGCAAGGGTACAGCACGTGCCTTTTTATCTGGTGTCCACGCCCACGTCCCGCATCTCTCGCTCTCATCCATGTCCTCCGAGTCCAACGCCCAGCCCCTCCCCGGATCAGACTCTGCCGACCACTCGTTCCTGCCCCACACCGGTCCTCAGGTCTCGTTCATTGGCCTCGGCCGCAAACTCAGCAAAAAGGCCGTTGAGCCCAACATGGCCCGACGCCGCTCAGAAGACGTCGCTCGCGTACCGTCGGGTGGCCTCATGGCCCGCATGGACCGGTTTATGGGTCGTACTCCGAGTCCGAGCATGCGGACCAAGGAGCTCGAGGACGAGAGTGACGTTGCCCCGCCCCCGCCCCTGGTCGCATACAAACCTCTCCACGGTCGGAAGCACTCGAGCTCGGACCCTTCGGCCGGGATCATACGTCCGCGTCCGAGCGATCGCCCTGCGACGACCAATATGCGGAGTGCCGCGGAGCGCGCAGATCTGGTCAAAAAGACGCGCAAGATCCAGCAGCTGTTGGGCGATGTCCCGTCGGAAGATGCGTGCGAGAGCACGTTTTATCGCCTTTCCAGGGCGGCCAAGAGTGAGGACTTTGCAGAGGAGGAGACGCTGATCACACCCCTACGCGTGGGCGGCCGACGGCATTCCAATCCCGGATCTTTTGCAGACGTGCTTGTTTCAGCAGACCCGGCCGAGGCAGAGGGCGGCGTAACAGTTGGGCGTGTGCCGTCGCAGAATCGCAATCAGGTGAAACGAGGGTTCCATCGTCCGACGGCATCGGCATCGTCTGTGCTGTCTGCGCTTCCGCTTTTACCCCCTATGGCACCCGTCTCACCCGCGCTGATCTCGCCCGATTCGTATGGGCTTCTTTCACCCGGGTTTAGCGTGGGTACAACCTCCACTACGGATGAGGAGGCCGCGCTGGGTCTCGTTTCGCCCAAGTCGACCACTGAAATGCCTGAAGTAGCCGTTGAATCCGACTCGGAAAAGCCCGGGTTGGAGGATGCGCTCGACGACCTCGCGTTGGCAGACGAAAAGACCGATGTCGAGGACGAGGTCGCACTTGCTCGTCGTGCCAAACGTGCCAAGGTCGCCAAGTTGCACAGGTACCTGGGCTCGCGCGTACCTGCGCATCTAGTGCTCGGGCTCGATGAGTCGTGGGACTATGAAGCGGGCTTGCCCGAAGCCCGGTCCGAGGACGAGGCAGTGGTCAAGGGTGGGCCGAGTCTTCTCGCGCTCGGTGGTGTGGGTGTGCGGAAGAAGATGAGGAGGTCGAGCGAGGGGGATGGCGAGTGTGAGGAGATTGGCGATTTGAGTGTGATGAGCAGTGAGGAAAAGGCACGGGCTGTGCGGCGCAAGGCCAAGATGGAAAAGGTTAGCTTTGTGTGTTAGATGATCGTGAACATTGGGCTGACGCTGTGGATCTAGATGTTTGGTGAGCGCCCGCCGCAGAAACTGTACCAGCCCCACGCGAGTGGTGATACGCCCACGCTGGAAAACCTCTCTGAAGAATCCGAAGGTGGTGGAGGGGGGTGGGAACAGGGCGGCGGAGATCATTACAAGACATATCGCGCGTCGTTCAACTCGCTTGCATATTTTGTCAACAACGCGGACCGGGACTCGCTCGAGCGCTTGTACAATATTGTCAGCGCGCAGCCCGAGGGCTCAACCGAGGAGGGGGAAGAGGGAACAGAAGAAGGCAAACCGATGCGGGACCAATTCGCAGCACGTCGCAAGCGTGCGGCCAAGCTGAGCAAGTTTTTCGGCGTGAGCTACCGGGATTTATTCGGCGCCGTACTGGATATTTTGGAGAGCGACGTGAGGGAGGACAAGGAAGAGGGCAGCCTGAGCGCCGCGGAGACGCAGGTTTTGTTGATGAAGTTGAAGAAGCTAAAGGCCAAGGGGGAGGGGATCAGCGCGTGAGTCTGGGTACGGGCAAGTGTTGGTGTTCCTTTGGGGGCTGTTGGCGATGACCTTATGACCTTTACTTTTTCTCATATTTTTTGTTGGGCGCCCCTCCCGTTCCGTTATGATATCTTTCCTTC
>WSTK01000772.1:0-15219 GCA_019616945.1 Ceratobasidium sp. 414 | reverse complement strand
AAAATGACTTGATTGGTCCACGTGGGTGTTGGCTACATAGTTCTATTTTCACCCAATTTTTACGCCGAGCCATCCAAGACAGAATGCACGATTGGCCAAAACCCAGTCCAGTATCGGCCCGGCCAGAACCCGGTCACCTCTTGTATAGCAATGAAACGCCCGTCGGAACATATAGTTGCGCTTCCACTTTTGTTGGAGGCGTCGAAGGGTTAGCGACTGCGAGTGTGTTGATTAACTTAAGTCACGCACATGCTCGACACGTTCCTACTCCTCGGAGTACGTTCATAGTTCCCTGGGGACCTCCAGATGCTGCAAGGTGTCAGAATAGTTAGTGAATCATAGGTAAACAAAACGTACATAGCGTGCCCAATGAACAGGCAACGTTCGTCCATCGATTGCCCAAAGAAACATAGTGTCGTCACAATACCCTGATTCCCTCCACAGGGTCCTTGGATTCGTTTGATGCAGCTCCAACTTCCAGAGCCGTGAGCTGTCGACTGGGAGTAGACATGGACATCGGCTCCACACCCAACCGCGATGAGATTCCGAAGGTGTTCGAAAGCAAGTGCCCGGATCGAAGTCTTCTTGTCGTTCTGAGGCCCCAGCAGACGACACACGGTAATTCGGCGGGAAATCTACAAAGAGAAAATCATTTAAGTACAATCTAGCCATGCAATGCAACACTTACGGTGGGATCAAAATCGAGTTGGAAGATTTGACTATAAGAGGAGCCAATATACAGGCGGCCGTCGGTGCGCCAGACCGCCGACGTGACGTGAAAACCGCCCTTTGATAGATCAACAGTTCCTATTACGTTATCTGAATTTAAATCAACAAAGACCAAGTCCTTGTCCTGGGGCAGACATAAGCCAAAGACCGTGAGGTGACAAAGTAACCGAGGTCAAAAGTGACTTCTGGATGCCGGATACCGCCTAGAGGTTTCGAAATTGTTGAGTGATGGACATAGCTGAAGATAATAGTCGAATTAGTATCCGGTCTTTGAGATTGTTGTGACTAGGTAACCAGACGGGGGGGAGGTAGAAAGGAGGATTGGGGCGGCAAGCTTTGGAGGCGCGGCCATTATATAGTGCAGGGAGGCGTTTACGTGGAATCGTCCGAGCTGGCCCGACCGAAGTTCTTTGTTGTGGATGTATTATGTAATCATACCTACAGTGCTCGCCGTCTGACCTCATTTCTAGTGCACAAACACAAAATGTTCGCCCTTAGGCTTGGCCTGCTACGGCGACGAATGTGTCAAAAGGTCTTCGATAACCGATCCCCCGAAGATTTTGAAGACTCAGAGCCAGAAGATGACACATCTGACACACTCGAGGAACCGGGAACGGACGAGCTAGGAGAGCTTGAGCAAGATTTTGACCTTTATATGTTAACGAGACCCAGCTCGCGGACTCTCGAGTTCAACTTGAGCCTGGACTTGAATCCTTCCTCAAACAAATATCTAGTTACAACAGCCTTACTGCCGTCCAGCCCAGCAACACAACACGATATGTATCATCTACACGGGTTGCAGGACCTTCTCCCCCGATTCAAATCTCTATCCGAGAGCTTTCCAGGCTTGTTGAATCGATGTGACACTTTGGTCTCAGCAGTGGATCTAGAAATAGACAAAGTCCTTTTGAGCGCATGGGACGAGAGGTCTCGTCAAATGCATAGGCTTACGGAATGTCATGGAGTCCGCGTGGTTGTCCCTGGTGAAGCAACTGTACACGTCTCTAATATCTAATACTAAAGTCATTGTAGCCCAACCTTCTTCACAGGGATATATCTCACCCCTCGCGACCTCTGTAATGATCCTGACAGCAATCATCCATGCGATTATGGGAGTGTCTCGGGAGTACTGTAACTTTATCCTCGAGTCACTCCGGGGTCTGCTCCTTATGGTTTCAGAGATGCAAGATAGTCGCTCAGCCAACTTTATCTCGCAGCATCTCAGGGACATTCCGACGACCTTGCCTACAGTCTTTCATCATCTTGATCTTCCGCCGACTCTTGCGCTCTATGTATGCTGCCCAAAATGCTCAGCGCTATACCCAGAGAAGGTCCCCAAAATATCCCAGAGCACTGTACTGTGCTACTTGATGACGGAGTTTGCGGAGAGCACTTGGGCTCTGTTCAACACCGTGGGACTAGACAGTGTGTCAAGCCTGTACGGCGGTACAGTCATATGCTGTTTGAAAGCTGGCTTAGCGAATTGCTCCTGCGCCCTGGAATTGAAGATATGCTTGAGGTCGCGCATCCGTCAACAAAAAATGTGGCCACCGACATTTGGGATGCTCCATATCTTTGCTCGTTTCCTGGCCAGGGTGAACCACCTTTCTTTGACTTTGACTGTTCATCTGGCGAGCTGCGTCTTGTTATGCTACTTTATCATGACTTTTTCAACCCCTTCCAGAACACGACTGCTGGTAAAATGCGAAGTATAGGCTGCTTCTTCATGATCTGTCTTAATCTCCCACCAGATCTTCGCTATAACACCTCAAATGCCTACCTTGTCTCCATGGTACCAGGGCCGCACGAGACAAAACTGGATGATTTGAACATATTTATTCGTCCAATCGTAGACGATATGCTCGAAATGTATTCTCCGGGCGTCTGGATTGCCAAGACGCACAAATATCCCCAAGGACGAAAGGTTCGCGCTGCGATTGCCATTAAAAGTATAGACACTCCTGCAGCACGCGGTACTGGTGGCTTTGCTTCACATGACCATACATGCTTCTGCCATCTGTGTACCGCGATGCGCGCATCTATCGACTCCTGCGACCTGACTTCGTTTGAGCTTCGTACAGTTGGAACAATTGATTAGACTCACCAAGATGGAACGAATAAAGTAATTCTTCCCAACAGAGAAGACGTGTTTAGTCTGCCCTTCAAGCGAGAGAACGTATACAGTTCCAGTCGGATCAGCGGTGATGACTGAGTTGGTGTCAAAGTACGCAAGTGGCGCTGAGCCCGCAGTCTCAAGCCACTCTCGACCAGTGGGGATCATGAAAGTCTGTTGCTGGCCGACGATTGGCCCCCCAGCGCGCAGAGGCCAAATATAAACAAAATAGTCCGAAGTCGAAGCGGCCAGTGATTTACCATCCGGTGCGACAGCACAGCGTACACTAGAGATTCATGGTTAGGACTGAGACAAACGCGCTCACGCTACTTACATGGCCGCTGCGAATCCGTTTGAGTACCAGCTAACCGACTTATCCATGTGCATCCAGATCCTGGCGGAGGGTTTATTAGGATATACTTCTGACTGGAAGTAATAGGCTTACGCAATTCCGCAATGAGCCACTATGCAGAGTGATTACTCCCGGTCCCAAAAAACACCATGGTTGAAGCAGACCACCCAGCCCCATTGTGTTTGCACAATATGGTGTGGAATAGAACCCAACGGCGCCGGCGCATCGAGTCAAGTCGCAAACACCAAATTTGAATTTTTGCCAAGAAAACGAGACGGCAAGCAGGTTCTGGATAGGGTTGTAACACAAAGCAATGACCGAACGATCGCCCCCAGGTATGATAGTTGAGACCGATGCCAGCTTTGAGGAATCCTAAGGCAGAGTTAGTACCGGGAGTGTATCACATGTGTTGGGCGTACCAACTGCCCGCCGCTGGGCATGAATTTAGCTTGGAGTACCTCGCCAAGGTCATTTCCAATAATAAAGGAGGTATTATCCATCCAGTCCAAGCAGCAGGTGCGACAATTATGATTAAAGTTAAGGGTGCCGAGGGTATGTCCGAACTCAAGGTCGACCACCATAATGTCCCCATCGGTACCAACAGAAGCAAGGAGAAGGCCGTTAGGAGACAAGCAGGAGATAAGGTTGGGGTCGCTTCGGCAATGGAGGGTTTGCTGGAAAGGCGATCTGAAGTTCATGTTGTAGCGTTGTAAATATAGCGGCAAAGAATTAGATTAAGTCACAGGTTGATTAGAACGTGGATGGGGGGGGGCAGTTGGGGTCGACGCACCGCAGAGGGCCATCTTATAGGCTACTCCTAAGCCTCCCAAGCCTCGTAATAGCGCCCTTGTCTTTGTCGTCTTGTGTGAGCAAGCTTGGCCGGGTGTGGGCGCCTGAACAGGATTAGATGATTGGGTTTGACAACCCGGGATTTTATGGCGACTCGTCAACTCCATCGTACCCGGTCAGAGCGCCATTTGCGTCGGTTGATTATAATGGTACTGCAGCCCATTTTAGTCCCATCAATCACTTAGAGTCTTGAGACCGGTTACCTGTTTCGGCGGGACCATGCTCTTGATGGGGTTGGCACCCTTTGTAAATGCCTGCGACGTCAGCCCCAGTCGTTCTCTTGCCTTTATTGTTCAACATGGCACTAGGTTTTACCAACACAGATTATGACTTTTATAATAGCCACTCTCAGTTGGAGGCCCCGAAAGCTCCGAACGCACCGAAAGCTCCGAACTCTCCGAATTTCTAATCTCTTCGTAAGCAAGCTTTATGTACAGCATTATATAATCATACAACCCTCCAGTCTTTCGACAACCACGCAGGGGCAAGAGGACGCAGCTGGGATTGAAGTACATATTTGAGGGCTCGCTGTTGCGAACGTGAGACAATGTGCACCGCAGCCTGTGACGGCGACATAGTTCGGACTTAGCCACAGTGAGCGCCAGCCGCCTGCGTTCCTTCCACGTGACCTCCTCCTGTCTCCTTACGTTTCGTACCTCCAGTAGCACCTGCTACATTTCAACTCTGTATTGTCGTTTACATATATATTTGATTTTTTGTCGCCCACCCACCACTCTGTGCTAACACGAGGTCAGGATTGGCCACCCGACCTGCGAGCTAGCTGGCTCACGTCTTGGGTGCCCCAGTCTCCGCTTCGCGGCTGTCCAGCTCCCCGACCTCCTCCTTCTGCCTGGCGTGCTGCAAAGGCTTAGTTTTCGGCGTATTTAACGTCGTGAATGAACTAGTTTTAACCATGTAGTGGGTTGGGCTACTGTGTGCGCGAATCCTCAGTAAGTGTAATGCCCGCCATGACCATGCAGGCCCAGAGGGGTAGAGAGATGTCTCTGGCGACTTCTTGGCCCCTTGGAGCGGGACAGAGTGGGGTATTTGCGAAAAGTACGGCTTTGTGACAGCACATGTTTATGTACCCCTACATGATTAAAACTATTTCACTCACGACATTATATATACACCTAAACATTCAAAACAGCAAGAAGCTCTCAAATATGTACTTCAATTCCGGCTATGTCCTCTTGCCCCTGCGTGGTTGTCGAAAGGACTGGAGGGTTGGGTGACTATATAATGCTGTACATAGAACTTGCTTACGAAGAGATTAGAAATTCGGAGCGTTCGGAGCGTTCGGCACGTTCGGCACGGCCAGATGGGTCAGGCAAGACTAAGCACGTGACACTGGGCGTATTGCTCATTGCATTCCGTTGGCTCGTTTTTTCACTTTCTTACTTTTCCTGCTATTAGCCTCTGGGTGTACTCCATCCCTGGATCTCGGCGTCCCCTCCCCCCGGCAAGCACCAAGACCCGGAGGTTTGGATGAGGCTTTGGGTTTTAGACGAGGCTTCGGGCTTTTGACAAGCTTTCGGCTTTCGATTTCCTTCGATTTCCTTCGATTTGTCTTGAATATGGGTGATTTTGAACGACGTTGGTCGATCTAAGCTTGAAGATCTCGATTTTCTTCGATTTGCCCCGGTTGTCTGTGGTTCTGGATAGCCCCTGATGGCTGCGGACTATTATTTGAGCTTTAAGTGGTTCGCTTGCAGTCCTTTGATAAGTGCGGGGCCTACTTGGTTTCTAGGCCAAACGAGGGAATATGCTTCACTTGGGTGTGTTAATGAATAATTTACACAAGGATTTTGTGACTGATTAGGCTTCTGCTTTGTCTTAGCCCCAGTGCGTTTTAAATTTCGGGTTTGTGGCTTGATTTAAACTCGGAACGGGGAGCCAAGCCTCCGCTTGACACTCAAAAGGTATCACCCTCGCCCACCATATGCCTTTACCTCCCCCGCGTTTATCGCTCTTTGCCTTATTGTTTGCCACATTTGCGTCTAATCCACCGCACCTGTGGTTTTCGTCGGTTCAGCACGCGCGTTTGTTGCGCCTTCCCCTCCCACATCATGTTCGTGGCACTTGTCACTTGTGGGGTGACCCGCTGGTCACAGCTGCATTTCTTATTTTATCTCGGCTGTTTTACCCCACTCGCCGCTTGTCTCTTCTTCCATATTAAGCTCTTTGTTTGGGTTCTCGTTTCGTGACGCTCTTGTTTGCGGCTCGGTTCACGTCCAGCTGCATATCTGGCTATTTTCCCGGCCATCGCCTCCTCAGCCCCGGCCAATTCCTCAATGAGATCAGAGTGTTCCATGCACGGTTCCGGCAGGACGCAAACGTCGTGCGACCCCACGTGTTCAGCTTGCGATACGTAGAACGAATTGCTCACTATGGTGAGTTACTTACAAGACAACCTTCAGCGACACATCCACAGGACACTTCTTGTTCTACTCAGGCGTCCGACTCGTACATCCCCACTTCCGCCACTTCCCCCCAACAATGTCCGGTTCCCCACCCTCAATAATTATTCAATTCGTTTCGACCAATCTGAAAACAGCATTTTCAACCAAATTGCAGCCAACATTGCCGCCCTGCAAATTCGGCGCGATTATCCTGGGAAGCTGTCGAATCGCCTCACCAAAATTCTCCCCGAAATGGTTACAAGCCATATTCGGTGTCTTTGCCGGTGCTACAAGGCCAACCTTAAAGCAGACGCAGACGCTCTTGAAGGCTTTCCGGCTCAAGTGTGCCAGCGCTAATTCCCGAGCCCACGCTGTAAGTTCTTACTATTCGACCTAGGGCAAAGTTGACGGGACTTTCTATCAGCTATTTGAGAGCCGACTCAAAATTATTGATCGGTTCCCAACTGCTCTCGGAAGGCATCGCGCTCTAATCGTTCACCTTGGTATCGAAGGAACAAGCTCAGATGTGGAGGAACCAAGTCCACCTGAGCAGCGTGGTTATCTGGTGAAGCGACGCGTGGAACTTTCATCCAAGGTTAAGACACTAAAGAAGTGAGTGTGCCCGCAACAGTTATGTGCGGCTATATGCTAACCAACCCCACTCTAGCAAACTTGATCTCGCGTACAACCTATACTACAAAGGCCCGGGGTCCAAAGGAAGTCAAATGCACCGTAGACGGCCATCAGGCAAGCCAAGTGACCGATCATTTATGATTGAAGGACTCCCAATTACGTGTGTCAGCCGCGAATGGCTTCGGGCTCTCAGCAAACCTGAGCGAGAATTTTATGAATTCGTTCCACATGATTACAACTATTCTTTTCTTGACGAACGACTGAAGCACCTGGCAAGGCCAACGGAAATAGAGGTTGATAGTACCGAGGGCGAGGATGAGGACAGTAGTGATGGGAGTGATGGAGGAGAAGGCGAAGGCGAAGGTGTGGGTGAGGAGGGGGGTGCGAAAGAAGTGGAGGTGAGCAAGGTGATAAGGAAATGTATGACGGCTTGGGAAGCCAGGAAGGTGGCGAGGGGAATCAAGAACTGTATGACGAGCTGTGACCGTATGTAACCAGAAATGACTTACGATCCCATAATGTTCAACTTTTTTTTTCTTAACGAGGCTTGGTTTGAATACGGTGGGGACCCCGGCGCGTATTCGTTACATCATATATTTGTCATATTTTGCCATCATGGCACCCGCGTGATACCGCTTCCACCATTCCAAATCTACGAGGTTTTGTGCTCATACAGTTCGCACATAAAGCAGAGCCGGGGCATAAATGTTCAAACCGCATCTCGGGGTTTAAGCCCGAACTTCTCCCTTTGACCACAAAGGTTGCCCGCGGGCTTTGGATGGCGCACGCCATGGATTGTGAGGGTGGCTTATGAGGCTTGCAAGCTACGTATTAAACCCGTGTTCTCATGGGTGCCAATATCTTAACTTCTGACCCTTCTCCCGACCCCCCTCCCCAGTAAACTGTTGCCTGTGGTACGCTTCACTCCAAGCCACACAACTTCTAATCCCTTGCGATTAATTTTATCCTCTCGTATCGCTTCCAATATGTTTGATAACATGTTCCCAAGCATATTTGGTACATCGGTGTCGCCTGGCGCAGCTTCCGATGTCCCACCTGATTTTGACTGGACCAAGGGTGAGACGCAACAACTGCGTCACGGAATTTCCAGGCAAGTTGACTCTGAGCTGCTGGGATGGCATGTGTATCATCCTCTTATTCTTACGGTGCTCTTTAGACGTCTGGCTGCCCAGAGTTCAATCAACAATCCACTCCACGACTGGTCCAAGGCAACCTCACCTACACAACGTAACTACAAGCCGACTCTGCCCTCGATAGACACCTACAACTCAGACAACCAGGCGCCCAAACCTTCCGCTTACGCTTGTATATCGGCTCCGAGTTCTGGTGTCCAATCTCAGCCTATAATCCATCCTGCACCGACTCCCCATACGCCGACTCCCCGCACCCCGGCTTCCCTTGGATTCGAACGCCCTTCAAGCTCTGCCTCGAATAAGACTTTTATGACCGAATCGACGCTACCTTTGTCTACTCTGGCATCATGCACAACTGCAAGGTCGACACCCCACTTATCTACCCCAACATCGTATGCGACTGCGAGGTCAACGGTGTCCTCGGCTGCTACTGTTAATGCTCCGCCCACGTATGAGCATTATCCTAGATGTCTCTCGCCGATCTTGGGCCAACCCAACGGGCAAGTACTAATACGTGTTAACCCTATGTTATAATATTCTAAATCGCTATCCCACCAGCTTCTTGCTCCCGTCCTCCCTAAGCTCACGAATCGCATGCCTCTCCTCAGTACGACTCGTAAGTTATCCCCAACAGTTTATACAAACCATATTCTTAAATAAACAGTTCTCCACACAAGGAAGCAATTGCTTGGGACAAAGCGCGCCCACTATTTTGCCCTGAAACGTAATGTTTTTTTTTTTTTTTCTTTTTTTTCTCTTCACGGAATCAATTAGGCTAACATTTAGTCCAGTCCACCTAGCTTCGCACCCCCAAGGTTGAATCACCACCCCAACCCTCAGGCGACCCAGAAGTGCAAGATGTTGCTAGCTTAGAATACCCCGCTGTCCAACCAACGACGACGTATCATACAGGAGGAGATTGAAGTGGAGTCTGATTCGGAAGGTAGGGAAGAATACGAAGGGATGGTCCTATACGACACTGGATACCAGTCGGTGGAGGATGCTAAGGTGAAAGTTAAGGTGAAGCCGTTATCCAAAGCTGTGGCGAACCAGACAATCAAGGGTCGAAGGAGCAAGTCACCACCAAAAAGTCGAGCAACCATTGAAGATGAGGACGATAAGGACGAGGACAGTCGGGACGAGGATAGTCGGGATGTAGACGAGGAAGCGATCATCATTGAAGACCCAGTTGAGGTTAAGCAGGAACCAGTTAAGGAGAAGAAAAGGTATGTGACCGTACCATATACTACCCGAATTGCTTGCTCATATTGAGATAGGGTCAAGCCTGCCATCAAACGTGTGCCATTCGGGACAACATGGACGTGAGTAGTGCCAAACTACACTAGTATCGTATTAAGCAGTGTTTTTTTTCCAGTGGCCCCTGTGGAGGCGAGCTGGAATTTAACGCCAAGGCACCTCGGCCTGAAGGGTGGGCAGATGGGGTGTATCGTTGGACATATTCAACAGAGCCCCCGGTTTCAGCTGCGGCTACTGATCGAATGCCTGGAGACGTCCACTTCGGTCTCTCCACATGGCAATTTGCCAACGAGGATGAGCCATTCACTAGCTGGGTAGCTAGAGGGGATTCAACTGGCCTACGGTGGGTTCAGTTTACCGCCGGACAGTCTCACCCCAAGTTCAAGGGCTGGGTGTTCCAAGACGCAAAACTCCCCAAGACGCCACCGCGTTGGGTGAAAGAGGCGACGTTCAAAGCGAAATTCTAGCTACGAGGCTGACGGAATGGGAAACTGTCTTAACTGTCTTCTCATTTAACATGTCTAACACGCCGTTGACCGGCCTGGCTATTTCATGTATGGAATACCATAGTTTTACGTTTTTACAACAATATGCAGTGCATATGCGGGAAAATCACGTGGAACCCGGATGACCAAATCCTAATGCAATTGAAACGGTCGCAAGCGGTCCACTCATGATGGTCTCAGAACAAGACCATCCATGCGCAACCTATAAACGTGCAAAATCCTCAGAATTCTACAACTATAGCGCTCAAGAGCGAAAAAAATGTAGCATGCTTCATAACAACAAAAAACGCATAGTAATATACTAACACGTCGGCCCACACCTCATACTCTGACCTGCGCATTCTAATTTCTGGCCACGACTCATGCACCTTTCCGCCAGACCCTCCCTCGCCAATACGATCCAAGGTTGCTTTCGCACTTGTCTCCCAATGGCCAACGTCTCGCTTCCGCTGGAAGCGACGGACACTTGTCCTATCTGTCGAGTTTGACCCAACTCCTTTGCTCACATGCCATGTCTGGGCAACTGGCTCCGATATATAGTCGGAAACGACATTGGCGATGTTGTACAACTTAACGTGACGTGCAACACGGTTCCGTTCCAATCCTACATCTATAATTCCCATATCTGACACTAACTTTTGGCCATAGGATCCGTCCATGCTTACTTTCCCCCCGATTTCATACATCGAGACCAAGTGCAATAGCCCAGTGAAGGCCATGTCTTTCGACCCAGGCGGTGCTTGCTTGCTATCGCACTTGACAGTGAGGTGAAGATCTGGGGCCTGTATCTCGATCACAAGCACCAGCGCCAGTGGGAGATACTCGACACAATGAAGTACCAGTATAACAGGCATGAACGGGTAGTTTCTAGCGTTGTGTTGCCCGGAGCACGCCGCTATCTTCTTGTAGCGGCAGACCGCGGATTCATGTGAGTCGCCTGCGCCTTCGGCTGTATGATGTCACTTACCCTCGGCTAGAATCTCGATGGACAAGCACGAGTCACTCTTGTACCTCGAGAGAGATTCCTATAACATCCCATTGATGTAAGAATTTTGATGCAGCGTGTTCAGTTCTAATTACTTGTTCTTAGCGGACAATGTACCGTGTCGCCCGGCAATCAATCGCTCGCCGTTTCAGGCCAGGACTAAAGTATTCGGATTTGGCCACTCTCTGAAGAAAGCCCAATCATAGCAGCAAGCTTTCGTGATCCTAACTCGCCAGCATCAGGTCACCATAGCTGGCTCCGCGCCCGTCGCATTCCTGAACAAGGAGTCCATTGTCACCGCCGACTGCCTCAAACAAAGTCTACGTGATCTCACTCGACGGACAAGTGCGATTCCTTTTTGATATTGGGCACAATATCCAAGTTCGTTCTATCCAGGTAAGCCCGACTGCTATTTGCTCGCTCCAGTGCTCACTACTTGCCATTAGGTTGGTCAGCCGTTATCAGTGTCGTCGCGACAGGACCAGCATGTACCACGCTGGTTATTGGATACACGAATGACGATTCTACATACAACAATGTTATAGGGACTTGTTGTTTTATTTATTTACTTACCTTGCGCTCATACTCTGCCTTGTTTTCCGGTGTTACGCGAGAAGCAATCTCGGAACGCTGGACCTACAGCCTCCTGAGTCACCACCACTCGAGGTGAAGAAGAACATTTGGGGAGAACATTTGGGGCGAAGTGTGAGATAATAGAATGGATTATATCCTGTTCTCGCTGCTGTTATCTTGAGTCGTTCACAATATTATGCGGAATGCAGAGTAGACCAAATAGCTAAATGACAACAAGTCCATCCACAAAAGAGATATAGTATAAAACATGACCAGCAACCCTAAATCGCCTGATTACTTACTAATTACTAATCGGGATCACAGCGTCGCCAATCACCTGGTAGCCAAACGCCAATAAACTCGCACAGCGGCTCAGAACAAAGAGAGCTCACACGTGCAGCCTATAAATTTTGTTGTAATGCACAAAGGTACGCTTGCCGTACCACCTCACGTTTTCACACTCGACTACATCCCGATCCATTTGTTTTCATTTATAATCATAAACCTCAACATGATGACACACTCTGAGGACCCTAGCTTCATCTCGCACTTGTCTCCCCTTGGAGATCTTCTTGCCTCTGCTGAAGGAGCACGTGTTCTCCTTACCAGTGTCACTCTAGGGAGAATGGAAGGTTCTCCCCAGGGGAAACTTTGAAATAACTGGAAAACTGCCCAGCATTTTTTCACCAATACCCGCTGGGTGAGTGTCCATCGTTTCCCTCGGGGAAAATCTTTTTCTCCTTTGTACTGACAAAGGGAGATTTATGTTCCCCAAGTATTTTCTTTAAATAAGCCCCTCATTGTTAACCAGGAGAACTTTGGGAAAGCCCTTGGCGTTTTCCGCATTATCTACAACTTTCCTCTGGAGAGAATCTTCCATTCTCCCTATGGCACCACCTTTGGTATTATTGACTTTGGACCTGATCGTCGCGTTACCTGCCTCTTGTGGGAATTATTCTGGCGAAAGTCATCCAAGCCGATGTAATGCGTTCTGTCACTCCGGTAATGTCCCGGCTATACTACGCCAGTTTGCCTGATCTAACTCAGGCCGTAGGGGTCCTCGAAACTAGCCGTACTCTCGCTCGTAACCCGGAGTGACTGCCCCGTCAGGGCCTTGTGCTTTGACGTGTCTCGATATCTACTGGCAGCCTCATCCGATAGCGAAATCCAAATCTGGTGTGGGCGTCTCACCCGTGGGTACCAGCGCGAATGGGCGCTGCACAATACAGTGCTTAGCCAATGAAACGTAACTGGGTGGTCGGCTCTTACAATGGCGTTCTTTTCGACTGACAACAAATCACTCTTCGCAACAACTGATGCTGGATTCGCGTGAGTGAATTTCCCCTTTGATTGCTGTTACGTCCTAGTATTTAGATGTGGCAGAATTTGGGTCTACTCAGACAAGTCATTTTGGTTTACCTGCAATGTGAGTGAGCCCTCTAATCGACTGCCTTATTCTTAATCATCGTTTCAGCAAACACTGCACCGTATCACCCAACAGTCAAACACTAGCTGTTTCGACCCGAAATTTTTGTATCATGATATGGCCACTGTGTACCTCCGGCCCACTCTCGAGCCAGGAGCGAACCTTCAGAGTCCCTGTCCCTGCTGGGCAGAACTGGATCTCCAGGGTAGATTCGGCGCCCGTTAGTTTCCTTGATGCGAAGTCAATCGTGACCGCCGACCCAGTCGGAACGGTGTATGTTATCTCACTCAACGGACAGACACAATGCGTATTTTCTATCGGGAATAACTACGCCGTCAAGTCTATCTGAGTGGGTGCAATTTCGTTTAGCACATCCCATCATCGCTCACCACTTGATTTTTAGGTCTGTGATTTTACGACCCAAATCATAGCGTTGGGTCCACACGGTAGCCCATTGGTCATTGGATGTGCGAATAACCAAGACGTGCCACACAACATTTTGGGTATGTGTTCGCCTTTCCAGCCCTACCCTGCGCTTATATCCCACGTTGTGCCCAGCTATTAAGGAGTTTGAGCGATCGCTAACTCCTTGGCCCCGTGCGCGTATCCAAGACGCCACAACTGAACTTCGGATTGTCGAATGGCCTGTTGAAACTGTAGATGCAGTGCTACAGGCCACTTATTCCGCCTGCACTGGGCGAAATTTGTGAGTTTTGATTTATATAGTTGACATCAACTGAATAACAGTGGTACAGATTGTTGCGATTGCGGACTTGTGGTTTCAGGACAAGCTAGACATGGGTGCCGCAATGGCTTGGGGTGTGCTTTGGGTGCACATGTGCTATCGGCGGTATTTACCTTGCAGTGGTGCTAACTCAGTGATTCATAGCCGGTCGTAGGATATACTTGGTTGGAGATTGCTTTGGACGGAATTACGATTGGAATTCATTTCATCGTTCACACTCTCCTGTCCTGAGCCGATCAAGCGCGCCCATTGACCCCTAGCGTTGAGATTTGGGTATCGTAATGGTTTATACAGGCAGGGAGTGTTAATACGTAGGCGTCTAGATGGGAAAATGTGGTAGACATGTTGTGCGAGGGAAAGGCTTGGGTAAGCGCCGAGCATATCCTCGAAAGGGAAGTTGCGTGAAAGATGAGGACATATGCTATATGGGGAAATGATGACAAAGCGTCCTACACTTTCCGTATTGGGGAAAATGTGAGCCGAAAGCTAACGTATTGCCTCTCAAAAAGCTCAAGGAGATGTGATGTAACGAATAGAAGTTTTTAATCATCCATCATGTTATAAGACCCAAGGATTAAACGAGACAGCAAGCTCCACATCTGTCATTGAATTGTACATCTTAGTTGTAATAACTGTACGATTCAGTTTCTGTTTATCTGCGTGGGTGTCTCGGAGCGGTTTCAACCGTTAAACTGTTGAACAATTGAATTACTGCGGAGGAATCGTAATTTACATTGGCCGTCCTCAGTTGGAGGCCACGCCGAACGCTCTGAAGGCTCCGAATTCTCAACATCTTTGTAAGGGAGCCAGATGCATCGCATTGTGTCATCACCTAGCTGTTTGGTTTTTTCGGCAACCACGCAGGAGCAAGGGGACATAGCTAGAACTAAAGGATACCTTTGTGTTTTTCGCTTTTTCGATCGTTTACGTGTACATAAGCTGCGAACGAAACCGCTGTTGTCGCATAGCGGGCTAAACTACTGTATGCACAAATATGCAACCAGTGCAACGCCCACCATGACCCCACAGGCCCCGTTGAACTAAGGAATCGCCTTGAGCCACCGATTGTTATTCAAGTAAGCATTTGGTGGCATATCACAGTAGTAAACGTCCAGGAACTGGTACGTCTACACAAGCATGTGCTACCATAGCCGTGCTTTCGTGAGCATCCTGCCCTGTCCCACTCGGAGGTACCAAGAAGCCTTCCTAACTCTCTGAGGCTGTATGCTTATGGTAGACACTACACCGACTGCAGATTTGCGCAGACAACGGCCCAACCCACTATGCGATTAAAACCCTTTCGTTCGCAACTTTATATGCACGTAAATGATTGCAAAATCCAAGAGCACCCAAATATACCCTTTAATCCCAACATCTGGATCACCGCGCTCCTTGAGCTCAACATAGAATATGTCTTAAAGCTGACCATAGTTAACTTGCTGAACAGGCTCGTCATCCCTGTTGCAGAAATGTGCGTTGGCGTCAGGGAATATAA
>WSTK01000771.1:0-15267 GCA_019616945.1 Ceratobasidium sp. 414 | reverse complement strand
CGGCTGCCCAATTCGTCCCCATCCGACCTTTCCGCTCCGCCGGTCCCGTGAGTTCACGGGCATATTTGAGGAGGGCTAATATTGACTGTTGGATTTCTTGTAACACATGACCATAACCAGAGAACCGCGACGCCACCAGCTACAGACAACACCAGCCGTGTCATCTGTGGAGGCTGAATTATACCTTAACCATAAAGTAGACTCAAGGATTGTCTATGGGCATGAAACTGGTCCTGCAACTTCATAAAAATATTCCATATCTGGAAGGGCGAATGGTCCGAGGTAGACGCATTGGTGTAAGTTAGAACAAAACCAGAGTATTGGCGCCCACGACCAACGAATGCAACATTCGTACATCGCTGGGACGGACAGTCGGGTATTCTCCGAAGAGCGGCGGGCCTATGTTGACCGGATTGTGAATTGAATAGCCCTGGCGCTGAAGCATGGCCTCGAGGCTTTTTGCCAAGGCTTCAGCGTCTTCCAAAGTAATCCAAACGCAGCTTACGAGCTGTCGGTGACATGCGGAATAGTGTCGTTAAAAAGTTAATATTCATCTGTTATCGGGGCGGGCGAGTGTGAGAATGCGGACTAGCTAAGCATTCAAACAAGATCCATGATCTTAGGTTCCTGAGGCGCCTATCACTGAGTGAGGTGGTGAGCCCAGCTAGCTATCGCTATAGAGATATAACAATCTTGTTTGGGAAAATCAGAGTGCCCCGGGGGCGAGAAAGTGATCCAGAGTGTGCGAGTCGCCATATTGGGAACCCCCCCCTGGATCTGGCAAGGGTACTAGTACTAGCTATCCTAACCCAAGAACCTTGAAAAGGATCTTGAACCCGGTAGTGTTGACTATAGCGGCTGATTCATTTCGAAAGCATCTAGCGAATTATGGGCTACCGGTTCCAGGCAACTAACCATCCGAAGTGGGCATACGTCCGTCAACCAACCATACCTATATTTGCTGGTGTTGGAATAATGTCCTTTGAGCAAGAGTCGCGAAACTGCTTTCCGTTTAATGCAGTGCAAGAGATGAGCAGGGCGAGAAACGGCAGTTGCGCTCCTTTGTGGCTGGAAAAACAACGCGCACTGAACAAGAGAGCCGTTCCAGGTAGGTTTGCGCTGTTGTGAATTGGCAACTCTGGGGCTACCGCACATGCGCGTGGGATGAGCTTTGGTGGCTGATCGATCTGCCGCGCCTAGGCTTGAATTAGTCAACACAGCGGCGTGCTGTATCAACAAACCCGATTGCTGGACGCGGTTGCGAGATAAAACGAATTATTGCCGTAATGTTACGGGTACGCTTAATACTTTACGAGATACGCGAGCAGATTTTGGGTCCTAGGCGAGTACCGGAGGCTTTTATAATGCTTGCGTACTGGGGACTGGGTGTTCCGGGACGAAGCGAATTTCAAATCGGCGTCAGGTGGCAAGATGAGCACATGATGCGCCCATCAATTCTGCTTAACACTAGGCGCATTGCAACAAGCGCTGATGGTGAGGCAGTTCTTGGTGTTTGTGAAACGCCAGCTGTCAGGGCCACACTTTGACTGCTCATCGGTGCTGCTGAGATGGTGGACTGATGAACCAATCGTTATTTGCCAGCGCGCGCGTGCTTTGATAGTCACCACAGTTCTGGGGCGACCTTTGACATTCCCAGGCCTGATTATTTATTGCCTGGACATATAAAGTCGACGCAAAACACCACCAGACACACCAGACATACTAGCAGCTCGATGCCCGTTGGCCTTAAACTCTCACACCAAGAAGTTTCTAACGTATGAAGTTCACAAGCGAGTTAGACCTCTCTGAGCCAGCGCAGCTGAAGCTGCGCCCAATACGGCCAAGTGATAATGATCGCTTCGATAGGTAGGTGCCCCATCTTTTGGAAATGTTGAGTCATGCGCTAATATGATCAAAGTTCTCAACTTTCGTTGGAACTCCCCGAGCGGCTCGAGCATACCATATCGGGTTCTAGCGGTTGTAGAAAACGCGGAATCTCTCGGCCATCTACCGATCAGCTGGAGATCGCTCCAGGAATGGTCCACCCAGAGGGATCGAGAGTTTTTACCCGTGGGCAACTGGTCTCCAGCGGGCCACTAACAGCCAGCCTCATTGTCGCTGGTGAACGTATTGTTGAACAATCTCGTTCCCGCGGGCTCACAGATTTTACTGTGTTCGTGAGGACCAAAGGAGCATTTATCGAGTATTATGTCGTCGATCACCAGTCACAGACAGTGGTCTGGATAAACGACCAGTCCCCTGAGTCTCTACGTGGGCTGTCTGAGAGCAAAGCGCAGAATGCGCTGAAGGAGGAATACTGGACGCACGTTGAAAACTTCCCTGGATGTAGCCATGTGAGCCCCTCGGGCGTTCAAGAGCTTATGGGTGCATTGTCCAGCATGGCAGTCGGTGAGTTCCTTTATTTTTACTGGCACGTCGTGGTTTGAACTGAACATCATGTACAACCAGACTCCGGAACTTCGGATGGTTCAACTTCTCCATTCTCGGTGGGGCAAATCCAGGTGTTTTTGGAACTTCTAAGCGCTTCTGGCAAGCGCTCGAGCGATTACCAGACGTATGCAGTTGGTAAGTCCCCTGCCCCATTGATACGTACCAATCACGAATGCGTAGTGATCTAGCTCGACTGTGGAACATGATCTGGCATGCCCGAGCTGTCAATAATTTTGGTGGTCCGGACGCTTGCCTGGATCGGTTGGTGGTGCTAAGTGAAAAGCCTGAGTATTTTGCCGGCATAAACTTGGCATTGGCATGGCTCACTTTTTGCACTGCTGATGCGCATTTTGCTCGTTGCCGCCGAACCTGGGCTGGAAGGATAGCGTATGTCGCAGAATGGAGAAGCTTCAAGGCAAAAAACGAAAGGGAGTGGATGCAGATTACACAGCTGGTAGGTCGTTGTGGCAACAGTTTGAACACGCGCTAAAGTCCTGCCGATTAGGCTTGCATGCTGGTTTTGTGAGTTCATTCCCCTCGGTGGACAAGAGGTTTTCATGACAGTAGCAACACACAGATCATCGCTACTAATTCACAACCAACATAACCTCCAGCTCTTGAAGATGGTTTCAACGTCAATCGCCGCGGGGTCAGCCGCCAACGGATATTATTTGGTTTCCGAGTCTCAGAACCTGGGGGACAACGCCGCCGATGCAGTAAGCTA
Organism: Ceratobasidium sp. 414; assembly: GCA_019616945.1. Classification (NCBI taxonomy): domain Eukaryota; kingdom Fungi; phylum Basidiomycota; class Agaricomycetes; order Cantharellales; family Ceratobasidiaceae; genus Ceratobasidium; species Ceratobasidium sp. 414. The sequence goes on along the minus strand of WSTK01000771.1, from coordinate 12,092 downwards.
GATGAATCTCAATTGAATTCCACCCGTTTACTTACATCGAACAGGCTGTTTATTTCCAGAAATATGAGCTGCCAGCATACAACGTACAGCGTCTGGCTCTCCGCAACGCAACGCCTCAAGCTCTCTTGATCTGGGCCGCAATACTATTTGCAGTCTCAGTTCTAGCAACAACCATAACATAGTCAGCAAGTATACAAGTTGAACACAATATAAGATTGTTGAATTCAACCTGAGTATTCTGAATATTTTGATTTTCTGGATGAAAACCCCAGCTCCACAGCTTTGGTTCTCGCGCATTGATGATGGGTGGATCGACGTGTCAAGGGCCTCTATCAAATCTAGCCTACTTTCCTATACCGTCGCCTTCTTTTACCCTTTCTCTCTGTTATCCACGCTATTTCATACCTTGATTTGGTTTGATCCCTCTTGATCGGTTTGTATAGTCTCTCTTGGTGTTTTTTTGGGTCGGGTCCTCCGTTTTGTAGGGTTAATACGTACTTAGTTAATACACGACTTCTCATATCTCAGGGGGTTATATGCGTTGCCTTCTTGTTCCCGGCATCCACTCGTAGTGGCTTTGACCACTATCAAAGGTTGATCTCAGAACCACCTTAACTAAGTCAGATTGAGCAGTAAATATTTATGGGTGGATATGTCTTCATAGTGTGTGGTTGCCTACGCCCATACCGTTCGGATGACAGTGATATTCGTGCCACACCTTCCCCGGCGCTTAGCCGCACGAACCGTCAGCAACCGATCAATCACGTGGAAGTCCATCAATGACGTATTGCTCGTTCCACGACCGAAAATAACATGCGCCTCTGCCCAATGTGCTCAACTCCACCACCATATCCCCCTCCAACGACAAATCCAAGCTCTACGACGTCCAGATTACGTTCCACTCTGCTCACGATCTGCCCGTCTCGGATGTGCCTTCGCTCTCCGCCGACCCGTATCTCCTCGCGTCGCTCCGGGTTCCGTTGTATGACAAGGACGAACCTGGACCGCCTCCCTTGCTGTTTAGTACCAGGACGATACATCGGACGCGCGATTCGGATTGGGGAGGCGAGGTGTGGAGAGTGGGTGGCGTACGGGACGAGGATGCCGGAAAGAAAGACGATCGGCTTGGGGAAGCTCGGGTCTCGTTTTTCGGCATCGCGGCTTCAAAAAAGTTCAAAAGAGACGATAGCGAGCGGGACGCGGATCTCGACTGGGGACAAGTGAGAGAAGGACTAGGCGTGGCTCGGCGAGAGGCACCGATCAAGAAGCGGCGGGGAGGAGCAAGAGCGTTTCTGTCGACCTACGTGACTTCGGTGCTTGCTCGGGGTGTGTCGCCAAAGAGTGCCAAGGTCGTGGTTAGCGTACGGGTGTTGGGGTTGAGCGAGAACCAGGAGGACAGGCGGGTATATACTTTCGTAAGTTTAATTATCTTCTTTTTGTCGATCTACGATAATCGGCTCATCTAGAATACTACTCGTTATATTTTTCCCCTCTCCTCGGCAAGGTAATGGGCACGAAATCGGCCAACCCGTCCAACGCCGCCCAACCTATCGTGTCCAATTTCCAAGGGAACCCCAACCTCACCCTTCCCGATCTCCCGACATGGACCCTCTTGCGGCACAATTTCTGCGCATGATACAATATGATGCAGGTCATCGATTATTCACCTATGTAATTACGCTCGACGCCCAGTGGAGGTTTGCCGAGACGGGAGACGAGTTTGCGATTGAGATGTTGAGTAAACATTCGGTGAGTATCGTTCTGGCCGTGAACATTCGCTTTCTTGTGCTTTTCACTCCCTAAATCACTTGCGCGCCCATTCCCTTCATCATTTCTGCCTGCAACCACGTATTTATTCGCCAGATTTATAGATGCACGCAGAGGCTGCGCTGTACATCGCCTACTCGGGCGAGATGTTTGTCCGGCGTATCGGGACACAGGGCTAGGAAGAGGACGAAGCCGACTCTCGAAACGACAAGAAGAAATACCCGCCGTCGGCGTACGAGCTCGTCATTGACAACGACTCGGGGACCTACCGGGTCCATAAAGAGTTGTTGCCGCTTTTGGCAGAGTTTTTGGGAGGCGAAGCGAATTTGGGTATGCTTCTTTTCTTCCCCCCCCCCTCCATGATCCATAACCACCACACTCCATTCGTGTCCCTCCACCGTCTTACCCACCGTAATACAACCATAGGCGGCCCCGGCGGACTCGGCAAGATCACCGCCATCGACGGCTTTGACGAGGGTCTTAATAATACCAAGAAACACCGAGCCGAGGCGAAAAGGTCGCAGAGGGAAGGTGGAGAGACGAGGCGGGTGTAAGTCCGGTGAGGGAGTTCGGTGTCGAGTGTGGGTAGTACGTCGAGTGGGGAGGTGAAGACGGCGGTGAGGGAGCACACGGTAGAGAAGGCGACGGGAGTCGGTTAGTGGGAGAAGGGGCAGGAGCAAAAGGGGATGGAGGGGTGGGCGAGAACGGCAAGGCGAAAGGGGGTGAGGCGAAGCAGGGAATTTTCCGGGAGTGAGGCACCTCACTGCCGTAAACATTCAACATCTCAAGTATGTATTATCCAGCTCTGCTATCGGTAAGGGTTCACATTTTTAATAGCGTTACCTTCAGAGCAACCGATTGATACGACAGACTCTGAGACATCGGACGGATCCACTTCCCCATTCTCAGCTGAGCAGATCCGGCACATACAAGCATGTTTGGAAAATGTTCAAACGAGTACCAAACATATGCGACTGGTACGTTGATCATTTCAACCTGGAATGCTGAAAGAAGCGCGGCGGTAATGACATTTAATCTAGCCCGACTTTGGAATATGATCTGGCATGCGCGAACCGTGAACAACTACGGTGGTCCAAATGCGTGCCTAGATTGGTTCGATATATTATCTGAAAGCACTCCGCGCTTTACTAGGAGCAACTGCACTCTGGCTAGGCTTGGAACCGCTGAGCCCCACTTGTCTCGCTGTAGTCGCAACTAGTGAACTCGTAAGATTTTTGGTTTACTGTGGATTAGCCTCACGCTGACCTACAATGCTATACTTAGGCATCTGCACTAGCAATGTAAGTTTGTTCCACGGCTTTGATAGCTGCTTCCAGCTCACCAATGGGAGATAGAGCATCGCTATTGGTATTCGATAAGTAAATTTTGGGATTCCTCAAGTTGCTGCTAACATTGCTAGCAAGTAGCTCAGCTGCGAAGAGCTATTACCTGAACTCAGAATCCCAAAACTTGGGAGACAGCGCCTCAGATGCAGTAAGAAACTTTGCCGGTGAAGGGCAGATGCATATACTAACGGGCTGCAGGCCATTTACTTTCAGAGGTGGAAGCTTCCCGGGTATAACGTGCAGCACATTGCACTTCGCAATGCTATGCCTCAAGCATTGCTTATATGGGGGTTTGTAGCGTTCGTGCTTCTAGTCATGGTTACATATGTCCTATAACCATGTCAGCGGTCACGCCTGACGGAGTCCCCCCAATATTTAAGTTCTTAATCCTGAATTTTGTTTCCAGGGTGTGGTCTGTTGTTGTGCGTGTGAGAATATAGAACCAAGAACATTTACCCTGCAGCGTATTTTGATGACCTTTGGCACGGAACCACATCTTCCTCAACCATTACAAAGATGGTCGACACGTAATGACTTCGGATATCCTGCTAAAACATGCTACATCGTGGTCGTAGACACGTATTAGGTCACTATGATCCGACTGAGCCACTCTTGATTAGATCAAGTGCATGGTGGAGCTGAGCGCCAACAAGGCCGGTGTTTTCTATTGCGGAATTTCGCATATTGGAAAAGCGGAGCTTTACGATGCGATAGTATAAGACATGATGAAGGATAAAAGTGGAGGAGGTAGTTATAGCGTAAGCTTTAGATTGATTTTTGGTGGACACGACGAGAACATGATGAGAAGCGCTTCAACCCAAGCGAAGGCACTTCAGAGGCAACTGAAGGATCGGCGTGAAACGTCAATGAATTATCGATGTGGATTGGTTGTCCGAGTGTGGACAATGTAAAACATGTTATATGGATATGGTATTCCGTGTATACGCCGGAAAAAGTGTTGAAAATGGCTAGCCGAATATGTATCAGTAGAGGAAAATCGTGTAGCTAGGTTACATTTACCGGTAAGTTTGAATATGTAAGTCTAGGAGTCTGAGGGCTCTCCGCTATTCTATTAATACTGAAGCACCGCTCCCTGGTGCGTCTAAAATTTTGTTCTAGAGTTCCCAGGAAAGATCCCCAGGTTTTGACTAGAGGTGAAGAGGCAGTGAGGTGGAGTGCATGTAAAAAGTGATCCGCTTTCCGGACGGCGGTGTAAGGGGGTTCGTCCACTTCTGACTCAAACGATGACTCGTCAACCGCAGAGGATGCAAAAGTTAAGAAAATTGGCTCCCTGGGATTTGGGTCTGGTGGCTGCGTGAACGAGATCTGTTCGTCAAGTTGTGAAAGAGTGTGGTTTTGAGGCATGAAAGCACCAGCGTGGCAATTGGCAAAAATCGATAACACAATAACACCTGGCCGAGCATTATTTCGAACTGCCTGCTCCCAAATCTCCGGTGAGATAGCCGAATCTTCATCCCGGCAATGGGGAGGGACAATGGAAACTCGGCAAGATTGGGTATGGCGTCTGTGTGCATGGCCTGTGAAGACAATAATTCGGACGTCCCCTGGGTAAGAGAATGTGAGAAATTCGGATATTTTCGAGAGAACGGTGGATCGATCAAAGTCATTATTGATGAGTTTGTGTGTTAAATAACCCTTGCGTCGAAGAGTTTCCTTAAGTGTTTCCCCATCGCTTTCTGCTCCTTCCAGTATCATCTCTGAACAGACCGTGAAGGTTCGGCTGTCCTGGTGGGTGTAGTTACTTCCAAGGATTAGTATCTTCTTTGTGGTGCGTGGGTGCTGGGAATGAAATCGGGGTAGAGCTATGTATTACGATTGGTTATAGAATGTAAAAATAATAAAAACGGCAGACTTACGGAAGGGCGAGAAGTGGCGGAAAACCCCATCTTGACCCAAACTGTACTCCAGCATCGATGGGCCAATTTCACTGTCATCCGGCGAAGAACGGAGATCGGATACAGGTGAGTCGCAGTATTCCGGCGGTAGTTGGTTCGATCCAGACACCCAGGATAGCCCTGTCCAGGGGCCCTGGAGGGTACAGCTTAGTGTGTGCAACTTGCCACCGTGGGATGCACTGGTCACGCGATGGACGCATGTATCCGCTAAACAGAAGTTTGTCGCCGAACACCAAGGCTTGCCATTCAAGTTGTAACATACCTTTGTCTTGCATAGATATTACTTCAGTCTCCGCTGATACTTTACGTAGCAGGCAGCAGGCTTCTGTGTCGGAAATGTCGAGCGCGGGGGGAGCTTTTGCGACAAGCTGTCTCAGCGACCCGTTCTATCTTGGGCTGATGGATAACCTACCGTACATTGCAGATTCAATCTGCACTTTTAGTTGAGCGCATACCGCAGGGGCAGGCTTAATGCGATATACATCGGGCATCCGGGGTATTACGAGCGCCAACCGCTTGACTACGGGGCGAATGAGTCGAGGTACAGGAACTGGAAACTCGGCGTTTGTGAGTGGCTCCACCTGCCTACTCGAGTACTTACTTTGTATGGTAACGGGCCTCTGCTGTGCCACGAGGGCGTGAAACTCACTCCAGCCCTTCAATGAGAGCAGAAATAGGTTTTCCAATCCACTCCGCATGAGCGGAGAAGCGACTCGGAGGTAGAATGGCTGTGTGTACTGTGCACATGGCGAGTTTTCAAGGCGCGTAATGGCTGTGGGATGAGTAGATGGGAGTGACGTATTTTCTATTGTGCGGGCGCCTGTGCCAATATGCCCGACTAACGAGCCAAGCTGCCGCAGAACAGGAATCCAAGCTATCCAAGACATAGGAAAAATCGATGCCCTCTCCCCCGTCGCTTGCTGCGCCTTTAAGTACTGTCTGACGGCGCTGAACGGGGGGAACCAGACGAATGATGTAGAATTTGCAATTACATGACGATTGATGGGCAGCTGGCAAAGCTGTGCTCATCTCCCACAGCGCCCATCAATGACACATGTTTGAAGTCAGTTTGACGTGATCGTAGCCCGAGCAGCGACAAGCACATGTTCCTTTAAGATCGAGTGCGCCTTCGAGCCATCTAGCGCCTGAGAGCACCAATGGGCTTTGCCAAGAGAAGCTAGGCATGTACTGACATGGCGCTAGTTGGTCGATCCAATCGCCTTGTACTGGTGACCGATGAGCACGCCATTGAATGGGCATTTATTTGAAGCGCAAAGCCAGACGCCCGCGCAATGTCACCATGACGCCGGCCAGCATGCTTGGCCCGAGCGTGGGCCTACAAAAGCGCGAAGCAGTCACCAATACCTATCTCAACCCTGCATATGGTTGTTTGCCCTATCTTTTCGTCCAACGTAGTTCGTTTTCATGCACTACATCGGAAAGTATACCCTTCTGGCGTCTTTGGACCTGAAGCTGCAACCAATCCTCCCCCGGGACTTTGACCGGTTCAGTCGAAGGTAAGGTTGTGTGTTCAACGGACAGTTTCGAGTCTATTCATACTTACATTCTTCAAGGTCGGGGGACGCGTCAAATCGCCCAACACAGCATCTCACGTCCGTTTCGGGCAATTTGAACAGCCGAGGCAATTTGGAATTTCTCGAAAATGGCACAGCAACCATCTCGAGCTCAACTCATCCGGAGGGTTCAGAAGTCTACTCCGAAGGACAACTGGTCTCTGATGATGTCCTAACTCCAAATCTGTTGGACGCTGGGGATTATATATTGGATCGATATCGTTCCCACAACTTGACAGACATTACGGTGTTCCTAAGGCTCAACAAGGCAATTGTGGAGTATTATGTAGCTGAACATCAAGCGAAGACGGTAAGCTGGGCGGACAACCAGCGGCACGAGTCTTTGTCAGGTCTTGTTGCAAATCGAGTGCGCAACATGCTCAAGGAAGAATATTGGACCCACGTAGAAAACTTTCCAGGAATAAGGCACATTGAAGCGTCCGGTGTCCAGGATCTCAAGGACGTGTTGGCTAGTTTGGCGATCGGTATGCTCACTTCTCTTGATGCTTATTTCTTGCCAAACTCAATCTGAACCCCAGACTCTGGAACCTCGGATGGATCCACTTCACCGTTCTCCGTGCAGCAGATTCAGACGTTCCTAAGCTTCATCAATTCGTTCGGCAAGTCCCAAAATGAATTTCAGACCTACGCGATTGGTACGTCCCATGTTTTGCGGAGCCCCCACACTCACGAACGTGAAAAAATCTAGCCCGGATATGGAGCATGATATGGCATGCTCGAGCGGTGAACAATTTCGGTGGTCCGGACGCGTGTTTGGACCGGTTTGTGGTGCTAAGTGAACAGCCCGAATCGTTTGCCGGCAGCAACTTGGCGTTGGCTAGGCTCACATTTGGCTCTGCTGATACTCATCATGCTCGTTGCCGTCGTACGTGGGCGGGAAGGACAGCGTATGTCACCGAGTGGAGAAACTTCAAAGCAAAGAACGAAAAGGAATGGGCGCAGATTACACAACTGGTAGGTCGCTGAGGTAGATGCTCGCATATACGCTAAAATGCTTTTGTCCAGGCTTGCGTACTAGTTCTGTAAGTTCTTTCCCCTCAAAAAACTAGATGGCGTTTCATGACATAATTTACAGAGGATCGCTACTAACCCACAATCAACACAACCTTCACCTCTTGAAGATGTTCTCGACTTCGGTCGCCGCGGGATCAGCCGCTAACGGATACTACCTGACTTGCGAGTCTCAGAACCTGGGAGACAACGCCGCCGATGCAGTAAGCTTGTTGAATCTGGATCGAATCTTACACTTCCGCTCACACAGCACAGGCTATTTACTTCCAGAAACATGAATTGCCAGCATACAACGTACAGCGTCTAGCTCTCCGAAATGCGACGCCGCAAGCCCTCCTGATATGGGCTGCCGTCCTATTTGTGGTCTCGGTTCTAACAACCACCTTACCGTAGCCAGCAAGTATAGAAGCTGAACCTCATACAACATTGTAAAATGAAGTCGAATTCAACATGAATACTCTGAACATCTCGGTTTGCCCAGGGAATCCCAGCTTTCTGACTTTGGTTATCCATCATTTTTGTTATGACATCGTGGAATCTATTTGCCCCGTGTATTTTATACACGTCGAATACTGGGGTTTGCTCGATTCTGGTACGGACTTTGGTGTACTCTACAGATATCACGGGTAATATGCGTCCAAGCGTCATATTTGTGTTTCGGTTACTGCCGTTTATATTGGTTCTGGTGTTACCAGTTGTATAGTCGGTCTACTATTCCTCATATTTAGGTGTATTTCATTGGTGGTCCCTATGTTCCCAAGGTTGGCTCTGGGCGATCTCACTGCAGTTTAGTTCGGACCAGTTCGCGCAGTACTCACGGTTACGCGCATATAGCTATTGCTACTGCAGCATACCCGTGGTTGAAGTTAAACTGCTGCCCAGACCGTTTGAAGGCCTCGCTTCGCTGTCAAATTGCGGCACGGACCGATCACATGGAAGTCTATCAATGACGTATTGACTGAAAATAATATCCGCCTCCGCCCAATGTGCCCAACTCCACCACCATGTCCCCCTCCAGCGACAAATCCAAGCTCTACGACGTCCAGATTACGTTCCACTCTGCTCACGATCTGCCCGTCTCGGATGTGCCTTCGCTCTCCGCCGACCCGTATCTCCTTGCGTCGCTCCGGGTTCCGTCGTACGACAAGGGCGAACCTGGACCGCCTCCCTTGCTGTTTAGTACCAGGACGATACATCGGACGCGCGATCCGGATTGGGGAGGCGAGGTGTGGAGAGTGGGTGGCGTACCCGGGTCGGGGTTCGCGCTGAGGATCGGAGTACGGGACGAGGATGTCGGGAAGAAAGACGATAGGCTTGGAGAAGCCCGGGTCTCGTTTTTCGGCATTGCGGCTTCGAAAAAGTTCAAAAGAGACGATAGGGACGCGGGTCTCAACTGGGGACAAGTAAGAGAAGGACTGGACGTTGCTCGGCGAGAGGCACCGATCAAGAAGCGGCGGGGAGGAGCAAGAGCGTTTTTGTTGACCTACTTGGCTTCGGTGCTTGCTCGGGGTGTGTCGCCAAAGAGTGCCAAGGTCGTGGTTAGCGTACGGGTGTTGGGGTTGAGCGAGAACCAGGAGGACAGGCGGGTATATACTTTGGGTCCTAGTAAGTTTAATTGTCTTCTTTTTGTCGGTCTCTGACAATCGACTCCTCTAGACTACTACTCGTTACATTTTTCTCCTCTCCTCGGCAGGGTAATGGGCACGAAATCCGCCAACCCGTCCAACGCCGCCCAACCCACCGTGTCCAATTTCCAAGGGAACCAACTTCAACTAACGGGTCCGGTCCCAAAAGACCTCGAACATCGATACGTTGGGTACCGACCGTTTATCGAGAGCCTCTTTTCCAAGTACGATTCCGTCTTGAGCTGGAAGCTGATTTTGACACCGAGTATTTGTAGGTCGGGGATCAAGGGTCGTATTTTGAACCACGCATTGAGAGAACAATACCGATGCGTTTATTCCCGTGACCAGGCGACGGTCTATGGATGTGTTGAGCGACACCAGCACGCGTCCAATGTCGATTCAAACGACAACGGGTCCCAACCTCACCCTTCCCAATCTCCCGACGTGAACCCTCTTACGGCACAATTTCTGCGCATGGTACAACACGGTGCAGGTCATCGATTATACACCTATGTCATTACGCTCGACGCCCAGTGGAGGTTTACCGAGACGGGGGACGAGTTTGCGATTGAGATATTGAGTAAACATTCGGTGAGCATCGCTCTGGCCGTGCACATTCGTTTTATTGTGTTTTCACTCTCAAAATCTCGACTTGCGCATTCATTTCCGCCATCCTTGGACCTTCCAACCACGTATTTATCCACCATCTTATGATTCTGGATTTGTAGATGCACGCAGACGCTGCGCCGCATATTGCCTACTCGGGTGAGATGTTTGTCCGACGTATCGGGACACAGGGCTGGGAAGCGGAAGAGTTGGACGAAGCCGACCCTCAAAACGACGAGGAGAAATACCCGCCGTCGGCGTACGAGCTCGTCATTGACAACGATTCGGGGACGTACAGACCACGTAAAGAGTTGTTGCCGCTTTTGGCAGAGTTTTTGGGAGGCGAGGCGAATTTGGGTATGCTTCTCTTCGTCCGTGGTTCGTGTCTTTTCACCATCGGCTCACCGGAATATAATCATAGGCGGTCCCGGCGGACTCGGCAAGATCACCGCTATCGACGGCTTTGACGAGGGTCTCAAGAATACCAAGAAACGCCGAGCAGAGGCGAAAAAGTCGCAGAGTGAAGGTGGGGAGACGAGGCGGGTGCAAGTTCGGCGAGGGAGTTCGGTATCGAGTGTGGGTAGTATGTCGAGTGGGGAGGTGAAGGGGGTTGTGAGGGAGGGTGCACACGGTAGAGAAGGCGACAGGAGCCGGTTAGAGGGAGAAGGGGCAGGAGTAAAAGGGAATGGAGGGGTGGGCGAGAATGGCAAGGCGAGAGGGGGTGAAGCAAAGCAGGGTGTTGGGAGGGTGCTGGATGTGGTGAGGGGCAAGGTCGCGGAGGAAAAGGGGAAGGTAGAGGGAGTCAAGGCAGGCATAACTAGGATAGCTGAGTAGAAGTCGCAGTGCCGAGTGGATCGTTCCCGATACGTTCGTTCTTAATTTTACCCTAATTAATATTGTGTTTCGTTCCTGAATCCCTACTAGGAAAGAAATGGCAAATGATGGTAGAACACTCGCTCCGGGTGCACGTATAAGCAGCCAGCTACTAATCCCACTGGACTAGTGCCGTTTTTGCTCCTTGCGCGAGGGTCAATTGAATCCAGGTATCGACGTGTGTATGGGCGACAATGAACAGGCATAAAATATAACAAAAATACGGTCTGCGTGACCTCTGCTGATCAAGACTATCGCTGCTGCAGTGACACGCTATAATGCTCTATCTTCTTTGGGTGGTACCAACACTCCCGGCAAAGGCCCATGTCTAAGCTTCGTGGTCTAAGGGCCCATTTCGCTGCATATATGCACCCTGGCCCTGGACTGCCAAGAGATACCCGGAGATTAAAACCGGTGTAGTTCCGGGGTAGTGAATCCCTTGCGGTTTCCATGCGCTGGCCCATGTTGAGAGTATTCGGAAGGTGGGCGAGTACGAGTGTCCGATATTAACTTTCTTTGAGGAGGCGCGCGAAGCCCACCCATGTACCAGTCGCTCCTGCTGCTTCAACTGGATTCACTACGGTAATCATCTGTTTCCGGTTTTGCCCTGCGCAGGGTTATTGGATGAGCGAGTGCCCGGGGATCTATCAATGAAGATTAAATGCAGGGGAAAGGTTGTATATAATGAATAGCCGGTGCAAACGGGTAGAACCTAATGATGAACACGGTAAGCATTTTGATACAACTCCGGTCGGTATACCAGAAAACAATAGAAGTGAAAAAGAAATTGGGACTTTTGGCCAGTGCGCGCTAGTTCTGTACCCCAAGAAACCCCAAGAAACCCGCCAGGATGAGAGCAGTGGGCAGTACGAGATCCCAGGTGACCCTTTGGTACAATTACTCTTCCGAATCATCTGGATATTGTCAGGATGTTAGTCGTTGTTCGGGTGGCAGTATCCATTTACTGACCGTTGAGGTCATACCCCAGTTGAGACGCCAGGTTTATGATCGTTTGCTCCGATGCCTCTGCTGATCGGTAGTCTTCGATATAGTCGATAGTATTCCATAAGCCTCGACACGCTGGGTGTTTCAAAATGAGTGCCTTGGACTCTATATCCGTCGAAGCGGTTACTGCAACCACGAGAACATCTTCTAGGAATCGTAGTGTTTCGACCTGATTTTTTGTCTCTGACATGGACTGCGCCACGAGGGAGACGGCATCTAGGAAAACGGGAACTGCGGGTGGAAGTAATTCGACAGGCTCCGCGCCAAGTGTGAGCTGCTTCAGTAAGAGAATCATTATCTTACCGTCAAGACCCCTTCACCACTTGGAGGATACTGCGTCATTGACGC
>WSTK01000770.1:0-15269 GCA_019616945.1 Ceratobasidium sp. 414 | reverse complement strand
GAACGCACTAAATCGTTTTTTCTTTTGATTATTGTTTCTGGGTGATTTTTCCCATCCGCCCAAATTGAGCACGCTCAATTGCGCCAACTGACCAATAGGTGTTGATCCTTGCGGTCTGAGTCAAGCAACATGAACCTTCCCATCAGTCCGGAAACGATACCTGATTGGCGGCTCGGCTGATATTTATCATAGCGCCCGTTGTGAGTCACCCGGCGGGATGTGTTTACACGTGTGGGTTTGTCATTGCAAATTCGGCACTCCTGAATATTAAAGCTCGGGCGCCTTCGCCGGTTTGACAACAGCGACCATCACATCAACGACCTACCCCCTCTACTGCGTCAACATGCCTCCTCAAACACGTTCAAGGTATTGATATGGCTATGGTAGCGCGAATATAGATCCATAACGATGTTACTTGGTAGTGCCCAACGAACGACACGATCTTCAGTTCGGCAAAAAGTCGGCAAAGCATCTGGTGTGTGGAAGTATTCGTTACACTACAGGGGGCCGGACTGAGTACGCCCAATAGTTGCACGAACGACGTCGGCTGCCCAAACCTCTCGTCCTGGTATGTCCAGCTTGTCCATCCGCGCAGGTTTGCATTAATACAACCGTCAAACAGCCAAGTCGACTTCATCTAAAACCCAAAGCGAAAAGACCAAGCCGCCACCTCGCAAACGTGTTCGTCGCCCCAGTCCTGAACCTGAACCCGAGCCTATCGTTGTCCCTCCCAAACGTGTGCGGGGTAAGCAAGGCAAGCTTAAAGGCCTCATGAACATGCCAGTTGACATATTTGCCGAGGCGAGTCGATTCGCATCTGTTTGTTTATCATATCAATTATCTTGGTGTGCAGATCGCAATTCATTTATACCCCATCGACTTGGTCTTTTTGGCACGAGCAAACAAGTTCTTCCGCCAGATGCTCATGAGCCGCTCTTTCATCCACGTCTGGCGATGCGCGGAGGGTAACGTTGAGGATTTGCCACCTTGCCCGAAGGGGCTGTGTGAGCCCCAATATGCTGCGCTCGTGTTCACCAAGTACTGCTCGGTAAGACTATTCTCCGCTACAAAGTACAAAATAATAATAGTATGTTAGATGTGCGGCGATCAAGCACTCCGTCCTATGGACCCCATACTCCAAGCTCGACTTTGTGTGAGGTGTCGTGATGAGCAGTGCGTTGTCTTGGGTTTAGCTCTCAGGTTAATAACCATTTTTGACGGCGAAATGATCTACTTGTTATTAGGGCTGTTGATATTAATAAGGTTACAGACTCGTCGCTGGTGTTCCGCTCCCGCGGTATGTATCAAGGGATTAAGAGTGCCTTGGCTCATGGATACGGTCAATTCGTTGCAGATCTTGTTCCGGGAAAGCACTCATGGAGCCAAGTCTGGTGCTTGTACAACGATGCCCGGGCTGTCAAGAATAAACTAAATGCCCTGGAACGCGAAGGTAACCAGGAGGAAACGGACCTCTGGAAGAAAGAGCGGAGGCTTGTGGTTAGTGAAAGGGTCATGGTGTGTTCACCCCATTGTGTTTGTGGGCTCTATGACTTACTACTCACACGATCATAGGAGGCTCAGTCCCTTGTTCAATACTTGAAGAACATTGAAAACAAGCATGACGCTGAAATCTCGGGCATCAGGAGGCAGCGCGAAGCAGAGTGAGTTGTCCCCGACACAAGGTGATTCAGCTACTGAAGTATCATAGGATCAAATCGCGTCTGCTTAAGCTCGGCTGCGAAAAGGCGGATATCGAGGTGTACGACAGGGATTGGAGGCGCGAATGGAAGTCTGCGACGTACATCGCCAAACCACTTACGGAACGCAGTAAGTCGTACCAGGCCTCTTAGCCTTACACCAAGCTGATGCGTCCTTCTAGTTTGGGAAACCATTTCCCCCTCGCTTCTTTCGTGGATTGAGCGGAATCGTGGACAGCGCCTCGAGAGAGAGAGAAACCTGCGTAGGTGTCAACGGCAGCACAAATTGATTGGCTGGATGGATTCGATAAAGCTCAATATGGGTGCTTTTGCTCAGGCGCTGAGCATTCCCCAACCTGGAGACGAGGTTTCTATTTCGGGTTCAGACAATGTGGCAGCCGGTCCGTCGTCCTCACCGGTGACAAAAAGCGAGGTGAGTTGTGTTCGACTATCCGATATTTGAATGAACTGACACAATCGCGTGGTATTAGTTACCGGATGCACGAATACTCAAGATAGCGATTCCGGCTTCCTACCAGATGATTCACTGGCCTACTTTCAAGGCCATGCTTGACACAGATACATCACCCCAGGAGTTTGAACAAACGCTCCAGCAATCAAAACCTATGCTCGACAAGCTTGTCTTGGAATGGATGAAAGACGTCGAGCGAACCTTGATAGGTTTGCTTCCTAAAGAACCAATTGCTGGCAAAAGTGGACACGCTTCGAGGCCCGACAACGACACAACACCCCAGGTTGCTAGCCCTATTCCTGAATACACATTTGCGCTTGGAGGCAGCTCGGAGACGCAACCGCTTACGAAACTTCCTTTGGGTACGCAACGGTTGCTGCGTGCGGATTGTATCTTCATGAACGGGAACACGCCGAACTTTTATCCTGATGACTTTCACGGATCGCATCTGAACGAAACGAATCTGACCTACAACCCATCGACAGTCAAGATCGCTAAGGCGCTACTCGCTTCACTCGGCCTACCCGATGCAACGTACCTCCAGCTGAAAGCCGCTGGAGGTGCGTTTATCTGTGGGCGCTGTGACTCCAGCAAATCCATGGGATGGAAAGAGATTGTACGTGCTCAATCCTTATGCGGTCGCCAGCTGGACTAAATGTTTTGTAGGTACGGCATTATCTGGACGAAGAAAACACCTATGCCAGTGCCCAAAAGAACCCGCGTGTCCGTTCGTCCTCGATTACATATATGTTCACTCACGACGTCGAGGTTGTCAATCCAAGCAAACCGCTCTTGAGCGTGGCCAGTGCCGAAGTCCAAGCAAAGTCCGGTGGAGTTTATTATGGACGTCATAGGCAGTGTCTAGTATGCAAGCCTATCGGCATCAATTATTACAATAGGCAGGACATGATTCTGGGTCATGTTCGTGATGTGTAAGTCTGGCACTGTCCCAAGCTTGAAAGCGCTAACTTGCAACACACACAGGCATCTTATTGAGAGCCCCCAGGAAAACAAGCATTATCGTTAAAGAATTGGACACGTACTATAATCCGAGGAATATGATTTGGTTTCAAAACTCAAGCGACTGGAACGCTGCTCCAGGGAAACTACGGAAGGACAAGGAGAACGCATCCCACTGATAAAACTGGTTGGGATTGTTAGAAGAAATGCGTGATCTGAGAGGAATGGGCTAATCGTGCAGTATCCAGAATAATTTCTACCGCTTTGAGGCTGAGGGTGAACTTTGAATCTAGTATGCATGTTGCCTCATCAAGATTGGTGGGCCTGACGTTGGACGAGGGGTCTGTATGTTGCGTGGATCGCCTCGTCATTTGAAATGCATTGGTCCTAAATATTCAGGTCTGGCTACCGTACCCCACGACTTGTCTACTCCACCACACTATCATGCCTCTCCAAACGCACTCGAGGCAGTTAGCTGCGTACGATGCTACGGTCGTCAGTCAATCAAGCCGCTTACTGGACGTGGTAGATCGCACTCGATGGTTACAGAACAGTGGGTCCGATAGTCGCTGACCGAACCTCTTCAGCCTGGGAAAACATCCTGCCGACGCTCGTCGCCCATCTTGAATTGAACCGTGCACGGCGCCTTGAAACAGAGCGAATAGAACGGCAACGCGAACGGCGGTGCAAGCTGCCTAGTTGGGTGCATTCAATAATAGCCGGCCTGAGACCTTTCGCTCAGGCACTGGATATCCCCACCCCCAAGAGCCAAACCCGGATGGTGCCTCGACCCTGGGTCCTAGTAATACGGGGGCTCAGTTGCAACCAATATTAAATGGACGCCAGGTGTGTTTATTTCGTTCATGTGCCCCGCGGGTTGGTACAACCACATTTGTCAAGCCGTGGAATGCTCAAACCCTCAGGATGGCCTTTCCTGCTTACGATGACATAATGGATTGGCCCGCCATCAAAGCATTGGAAGAAACAGATATGGCTTCAGGAGAGTTTGGTCAAGTTCTTCGAGAGTCAAGGCCGATGTTCAACGAGCTAGTCCTGGAGTGGACAAAAGAACTTGAACAAACTCTGATTTTCTTGCTTCCCGAAGAGCCCGCTACGAGCAAGGAGGAGAACGCTTTTGAGCGTTAGTGATAAACTCGTCAGCCCAATCCCGGAACACGCTCTTATATTCAGCACCGGATCAAATATGCAACCCATTACAAGTCTTCCTGCTGATGTCCAACGGCTACTACGTGCTGACACCGTCTTTATGCGCTGGAATTCGATCCAATTTTACCCGGACAGCTTCCATATACTGCAGCCCGAGAAAACGAGTCCTACTTATAGCGCGCAAGCTGCCAAGGTCGCCAAGGCGCTGTTCGCTTTGCTCGGGTTGCCCGATGCGACATACCTTCAGCTGCACGCTGCTGGACCAAGATTTATCTGCGACCGCTGTGAAACAGGAGAATCCGTGGCGTGGAAAGGGCTTGTGCGTGATTTTATTTGCGTCGACCGAACGCTTCTGAGCAGCTTGTAGATTGGACATTATCTGGACGAGGGGAAGGCTTATGCTTCCGTGCAACGGAACCCGGGTCCGCTCATCTCCAGTCAAGTACGCCCTCATGCACGACGTCGACGTGGTCATGCCGGATAAACCACTCTTGAGGATGGCTACCAACGAGGAGCGAGCAAAATTGAGGGCAAGTTTCGGTGGAATTGAATGGCGCTATCGACAGTGCATTTTGTGCAAGTCCATCGGCATGAGGTATGACCGCAATGAACCTCGCACGCTAAATCATATCCGCAATGTGTAAGTTTGATTCCGATTCCTGTCCAGAATTTAGCTCACGAGCACCAGGTCGAAGATCCCCAATACAACAAGGAATACCGCTAAAAAAAAGTCAAAACTGGTGTTTCAGGATCGGAGATGTATTAATGTAATATACAAGCAGCTAATAACCAGAATATGGCTTGGCTTCGGAGGCTGAACAGAGCGGCAGGAGTTTGGGTCGTTCCGGGTGTTTGAGATCGGTCTCAAGAGGCATGGGCGGGCGTGTTCCGACGCCATCGTTTATCTTGTGGTGCTCTATGGGCAACAGCACAAGCTCCAGACTGCAGCATCATTCAGCTTTGAGATGAACAAGGAAGAGAGGGGGAGTCGTTGTCGAGGCGGAATGTGAGATAACACCACGTGACAATAGGTCACTGATCCGGGCAGCACGGCAACCGCTGCTTCTGGTTCACACCACCACCGCTGACGACCACGACTGGTATGTCATTCCTCGTTCCTACCACAAATACCTGGCTAACAGCAGTTGCAGTAAAATACACATAGTCTATCATGTGAGCTTTACTCTTTCCCGAGCCGCGTGTCGCTCAAATTCCCCTATCTCCATACCACCTTGACTCACGCTGCTACCGGTTTCCCCTTCAGGTCCGAGCCATACGACCCCTACCTTCCTCGCGGCGGTTCATCTGCCAACCCGTCCGGCGAGCCCGGGCGCCCAGCAGGAAATACCAAGACGGCTGCGATCCAACAACAGATTGATGACACGGTCGGGATCATGCGCGAGAACATTACTCGCGTGGCTGAGCGTGGCGAGAGACTAGACGTCTTACAAGACAAGACCGGTGAGTTTTCGCGTTGATATTTCGTGGTTTTCGCATGCTATATGTGCACCTTGATCGTAACGGGATGTGCGATGGGAGCTGGGTTTGCTGCAGGCACCTTGATGGGGGGCCAGTCGGCGTGTATAGTGGGTTACGGACCATGGTAACCCAGTTGTCCAAATGGTGTGATGCGCCCTCGGCGCGCCGTCTGATGACGCACAGCCTCTGGCCATTTGCTGCGGATCGCGCATAACCGAGCACTGCACAGGGTGCTAATCTGCTTATTTTCGTACAGACAACCTCGCCGTCAATGCCCAGGGCTTCCGACGAGGTGCCAACCGAGTACGCAAGAATATGTGGTAAGTACTTCTCGTTCCTATTGCCATACCTCAAAAACTCACGGGGCCGCTCGGTTTATGCAGGTGGAAAGATATGAAAATGCGTATCATTATTGGGGTCGGCATCGCGATTCTCATTGTCATCATTGTCGTCCCCATTGTCAAGGCGGTTCAGAACAAGTGATCTGCCGCGATAAACACACCCCTCCATTTCTCCTATTTTCTAGGAAAGAGATAAAGCACGAACGATTACCCTTCCCAACGCGCCTTTTTGTTCTTGTCTCGGATTTGTCTGGCCTGTTCCATTGTACTCTGATGTTGTGTGATGTGTGTGATGTTATATTTACCGACTTGCCATGCTACATTACGAGTATTTTCCATCTTTTCGGTGGTACCTGGTGCTTGAAAATGCCCTGCGCTTGGCTGGTGTAGTCCGTCAGCATTGATGCAGATGGAGATAAAGAGGTAAATGGTGACCGAGTAGGACAAAAGCGGAACGAATGGCCCGAGCAACCGCAACGCTATCACAAAACAGTACATAGTACGGTACTTCAGTATAATGATGCGGTGTAAGGATGCTGGGACTTAAGCCACAGTGTGGCGATAAGCGCGATGCATATGTTATGGGCTAGTAAGACTTAGTGTACCTTCGTCTGCACGCTTGAGCCGTGTCAAGAATTAAGTAAGTTCGGTATAAGCAAAATTTGTCAAATTAACGCGCAACATGCACTGCTGGGAGCCAGGAGCAGTGGCGCCAGACATGACAAAGCCCAAAACGAAAAAGTTCAATCCCCACATTCCAGTAGCCGAGAACCGCGAGATCTCAGCAAACCCAAGACGACTAGATATAGAACCGAGTTAGTGAGCCTTGGAGACAAGCGGGGACCAACGACGCACGTCACGAGGGGTCGGACTGCCCAAGGACTGGTACGGATCTTTCCCAAGGCAGTCGGCTACTGTGACGAGCTGGTAGCCTGCCGCCCGGAGCCTTTGGATGGCATACGGAAGAACTGTGTGCGCAGTTGTTTCTGCAGGAAATATGGTATTTCATCTAGCTAAGGGAACGGTCAATGAACAGGCTCACCGTAAACTTCATGGTTAAGTGTAAGGATGTTAGTTGGTTTCTGAGCGACTAGTTGGTCGCAGTATCGCTCGGACTGGGTAGGGGTCGTGCCTAGGAAACAGTCAAGGAACCGTAGGAGTTATTGCGGATCACTTACTCACAGAGTCCCGGCTATTGAAGTCCTAAATAACGCTACAACGTGTTGTTGGGTAGTTGCGAGGGGCCACGCTCTCCAGCTACATTCTAAGAGTGGTGGTTCAAAGTCCATCCTGGTGTGACTGATCAGACCTACCCTGACATCGTCTATGGATATGAATGAGTGTGAATGCTTTTCTGATACACCGGAGACGTCTTACCGTCGTATTCGCCATACGGAGGGCGCATAAATGCGGGTGTCACCCCTGTTATTTTTTCTAGAGCCTCTGCATGCGGTGTTGCAGCGGATGTTACCCATGTAGGGATTTAAGATACTCACGCTCGATTTGCCACATTTCCGAGTGGGTTTGATCCAGTGAGCTAAGGGAATTTATTTGAGTGCGAGGCGCTGAAAAATAACTGCAGCTCACGGTTGTTAGGTGCTTATGAGCCCAGGTATGCGACGCGATCTACTAGATTGATATAATCTACTGTTCGTCGGCAGGTAGGATCGACCCGAACCTGGTGGCCTTGATCATAGGCATACCTGACTCGCCTGGGAGCCCTCAGTAGGGTTTTGAATACACTTGTAGGGTATACGTACGTGGCAAGGTCTGTGTCGTAGATACAACCATCTAATATACAATCGTGAGCAGCTTCCCCCTTCGCTCCCAATCACCAATACCTACAATTGTTCCCGTTGAAAAAGAAGGTGCTAAGAAATTTTTCGGTATAATATCTGGGCACGACGGACTCAAACTTACCCTTTGGCACCGGCGTTCACGAGTGTGTCAGAAATATCGTAAAGGTAGGACCAGGGGCCATCGTCGAAACTAACTTAATTCATAAGCCTAGTATCCAAGTTCGGGTGGTGTACCGACGTGAGAGCAACAGTATTAGGCTTGGTACATTTCGTGTAGACTTGAGCTGTTCCGCGTCGTGTAAGATTACCGCTTGCTGGCAAGGCGAGTGTGCCAACCAGGGAAACAGCAGCAGCAAAAATAATGGGGCTAATCATCAGTCGCATGGGAGTAGGGGGGTGTTGTCGAGTCAAAAGAGCATATAAACTAGGGCAGGGTGGGAGTATCGCAAGAGAGATGCCGAGCAGCCCGCCATCAGGCGGCTAGTCAAAGTTCTAAAGGCCGTACCGAAAGAGTTTTACTCAGCATCCAGTCCCACGAGTAATCCGGAGTACTGAAGGAGGGGAAAGTGAGGCTGTTCAGGTAGGAGCAGCTGCATATGACCCCTGCCGGTCTCATGTCACTGGAGGTATTTTTGGGAAATAATAAACGTATGAAAAAGATACACATGTGTGACTGAGGTTCGGGTTGCTTCTGCGAGTTTTAAGATGGAGGGTGGTATCGAAATAAGCGCCGGGCGGTTCGATCGCAGGTTGAGTAAATGTCGAATTGGTGAGCGAGTTTCGTGGAAAGTAACAATTCTGGATCTAAATTATGTATACAACGACCGACAAAAATCCTACAACTAAGTTGTTATTAGATGTAATCTCCCATAGCGTTCAGCACATGAACGTCCAACACCTTATTCCGCCATGTTAGCGACCACACCCCGTTCATAGCGCCTGAATCTGCGCAATCAAGAACTGTTTCTCGTCCTACACCAGTCTTACCAGTCAACCACAAACTGATACAGAGCGTCGTTAAGGGACTCACGCTAAACTGTTCATCCTCTTTATCGTTGTGGAAATCACGCAAGAATGCGAGGAGCTTGTCCTTGTTCCTGCGTAGGATAGCCTCAATTTGCGGCGGCTTCTTTGGGTTTGCGACAAAGACCTAAAACGAGAGTTGAAAATCCAGCTTTCCGTTCGGAAGGTGAGGACAAACCTTGAAGACATGGAAAGCCTCAAACTGGATATTCCGGCTCTTGTCCCGCAGAAGGTTCATCATCATCTTGAGGTTTGCCTACGGCCGAAACTTCAAGGTCTACTTCATAGGTCCGGGTTGAGATAAATTACCTCGACAGAGATATACCTGGTCATCACGTTAAAGTTTGCGCGGTCTAGCAATATTTCGCCCAGGAGTTTGAGTGACTGGCGCTTGGTCACGTAGTTGGTTGAGAGGAGCAGGGTGTTGTACATGGCGAAAAACTAATGGGAGCAGGAAATAAGTGTTGGAGCGGAAGATAGCATGGTGAGAGTGTGCTTGCCCTGTCGTAGTTTTTCTCTAGATATTCCGCAACCATGGGCTTGTGCCTTGTCAAGGTTTCCTGCACACGAGCGATAAATTAACGTGCCAACGAGGAAGCAGGTTGCTTTACCTTCAGGTTTGCAAATGCGTCACAGGATATGCCGAAGGTGGTGTCCTCGATATAATGGGGGAAGGAATAAAATCTATGGCGACGGGTCAGCACAGTTCAACACTCATAGGAAGCACGTACTGATCAGAGTAGAGCAGGATTCGGGCAATAGGTTCGTGCTTCAGCATCTCTCTTAATACTAGCCCAGTGCTCAATGCTACCTCTTCCGTCTCGTACCTTGCGAATAACACCAGGTCAGTTTTTCTTCCCAGAGCATCGTACAGACCCACCCCTTCAAGGCGTCAAACACAATACCTTCCCTCGTCCCGATATACTCCACTGTTGGCCACCGGCTCCCGATTTGACGCCTAAGCAACAGCGAAAACACCTGCGCCGCATCCTTGCGCGCCTCGAACTCAAAACGCGAGGCGGAGCGAACGAGGGCGGGGAGAAGGTCAGCTGCGTAGGCTTCCTGAGCGAGCTGTGCCACGAGTTCAGGACTTGAATCTCCGTCGCCGTGCAGGAAGGCTTTGATTTGCTGAAGGCCTTTGCTCACTTCTTCGTTGGCCTAGAAAGAGAGAAAATTTGTGAGCTTGAGCATCACGAGCGGGAAGGTCAGTGGCGGGTTACCTTGCGCCTTGTCTCGCTGCCCGGAGGACCGACGTCGAGTTTTCCTATCGCATCCCTCAGCCCACGAACCAGCTCTGCGGGGGTACGCTGTCATCGTAGCTTATCAGCAATACAGATCCTCAACAAACTAATACCATTACCTGCTTCGCCTTGAAGAAGTTCATTGGTGGTGGGAGCTCTACGCGTGTGGACGTCGCTGTTCTGGGGTATGTTCGTCGTCGTGCTGGATTCAGTATCAAACACACAACACAAGCACTGCCACTACCCCTATCTGCCACCCACCCGCATCACCTTGCCGACCCGATCTCGTACATCTCGATCTGAGGATCGCGTTTAATGTTAAGGTCTGAGCCGGATTTCTCAGCTAATTTAGACGTTACCATGATATAGTACAGTACGTTATTCAGACATACGTATCCATTACCCGGAACTCTTGTTCGGCGGTCTGGGTTCCTCACGATGCCACACGGACATGCTACGCTCCGAAAATTAGTTGATATTGGCAGTAAAAATCCAACAAATACGGCCGGGGCAGTGTGGTCCTGCAGTCAACGCCGAAATGCGAGCTGAAATGTCGCGAGTCACGGCTCACGCAAACGCATCAACAGTTGCAGCCGTCATAGCCCTGAGGGTTACCGGTGACTCTTATAATTTCTGTATCATCCCTACGCGCGCACTTAGTGTCGAGCTGACCCATTCGAGACTGTACTCACGGGAGCTCGTCATCCTCCTGTGCAAGTGCGTTTTGTGCAGCGGTCTGGAATGCTTGCTCAATATTAATCGACTCTTTAGCCGAAGTCTCGAAATACGGGATGTTGCCTTTGGACTGGCACCAAGCCATCGCACGTTTCTGCGAGACCTGACGCCTGCCATCCTCAATGTCGATCTTGTTGCCTAGGACGATAAACGGGAACATGTCTGGCTCGTGTGGTGATGACTGGATTAGGAACTCGTCTCGCCAGTTGTCCAGCGCCTCGAACGACTGGGTGTGAATAGTGAGATTACGTTGGAAACCTCATGTTGACAGCCTCACCTTAGCATTGTTCACGTCGTACACCAAAACACAACAGTCGGCGCCACGGTAAAATGCCACACCTAATGATTGGAAGCGTTCTTGCCCAGCGGTATCCCACAGTTGGAGGGTAACTGTCCGGCCGTCTACCACGACTTCCTTTGTCAAGCTACGCAGTATGTGAGTAAGATGGTCATTAGTGCGCGGCGAATGGGCTCACAAGTCCGCGCCAATAGTGGCCTTATATTGGTTGTTGAACCGTTTGTTCACAAACTGATTCATTAGTGACGTCTTTCCTACGCCGCTATCTCCCAGGATAATGACCTGTGAACTGGACATAAGAACATGAGACAATGTAAAAATGAGCAAGCCTACTTTGAGTAGAACTCGGCCCATGGCTGTGGGCGTAGGAAATTAGACTAGAGGTTATTATTGGGTATTCCGGCTGATAAACTGATGTACCAAGGCTTGAGTTGGGTAACAGTGGCTGTGGAAGGAAGGAGGCGCCAGGTGGCCTGCCGCACAACATAGGCGCCAGGCACCAAACAAACCCGAACATGGTCTTGACTTGGGTTCTGGAGAGGCTTTGAGCACCACCAGGGCCCAGCTCTGAGGGCTCTGGGCTGACGTAAACACCATTGTATATACATATTGTGGCTACAGTTTGAAATTACCCACTTTTGGCAGGTGGCCCAGTCAAAAAAGTTGTGTCCCGGAAAATATTTTGCAAATTTCTCAGTCAATTCCAAACCAAATTGAAATCTGATTGAAGATTCAGAAAGCAGCAAACACAATACAACCTTGAAGAATTTGAAACTGCTTATATATGGGAGGTGTACAATATAGCACTAAATACAAAACACAAACCATCTAACTTGTAGAGCCCTTTCTTGAGCCTCCTGTGTTGCAACCCTCCATGTCATCAAAAACTGAAATGCTCTGTAGCATGTGAATTGCTAGGGATGTTATTGGGCACCTCAGGAGAACTGTACTGGTTTTAACTAATACTCAGTAGAACCATATTGGTTCTAAATAATGCTCAGAAGCACCATAGTGGTGCTACTTTGTGCTCCCAAGATCATGTTCTCCCAAGCACTAAGTAGAGGCCAAATGGCATGTCAGGTTCCACCTCTGAGACCAAGACAAAATAAAATAAAATAACACATTAGTTGGGGTAAAATATGTATTGGTTTCAGGTTGTAGGTAGATACAATATATAATGTATACAGTGGGACAAGAGTGCAAGCACAGGTGCTCAGGCAGTAAGGTGGGCACAAAGTGGAGGCAAGGTGGTAGCATTGCAAGTGCACTCGATCTTGCAATCAGGCAGGATGTAGGATGGTGATGTGCAAGGTGGGGTACATGACTCACTGTGGCCATGTAATTCCATGATCTGTGAGATCATGGGCATCTCGAGTGTGGCAGTGGTGCATGGGTGTGAAGTGAGCAACCAGTGGGAGAGCACTCATAATCACTCATGCTCACTGCAGTTTGGGTGTGAGAGTAGGCAGACAAGTGGCAACAGGGTGAGAAATCAAGTGTATGCACAGGGAATGTAAGCTGCTGGGCTGTACTTACCTAGATATGCCAAAGCAAGTGAGTATGGGCAAGCTGAGAAGCCCAGCAGGCAGGATTCAACAACATGTTGGCTGGCAGGAAGATGTGTTCAAGTTCTTGGTGCTAGCCTCATGTGGTGGGTTTGTAAGCCAACCCTGACCTAAGTGCCACCACTCTGCAAGGTCACTGCTAAGATGCTAAGTCCCCACCCACCAGTGGACAGCTCCATGGGGAGCAACAAAATAAATACAATAAAATATGTAAAAAAATCAATCACATGTAAGTAGACATTTGGATGCATTTTATGTTTCACTCTACAATAATATAATGGAGAAAATAGTGAAACAATCCTGGTACAAAGTTGGGAGCAGCACAATGAGTTGGGCAAGGTTTGAAGTGCTACATAGTGGTATAAAGTGTATTGATTGTATAAATGTGCAGTGTGGCAAACTGTAAATCCTGTGTACAGACCGTATACATCTCTGGTACTCACCTTGGGCTGTATGTATACTGTATCATGAGATCTATACAAATCTATACAGGTAATACAGGCTCCTGGACTTACCATTTGTCCAGAACCATGTAATACAGATTGTTCTTGAGCATGGGTGCTAGTGCACCCAGAGCTGTTATGTGCCGCTGGACAGATTCATGCAAATTCATATTGTGTATCCCTGCTAATTGAATGGAACTGTGCGAATAGTGGTATAAAGTGTATCAATTATACAACTGTGCCATGTAGCAAACTGTATCCAGACTGTATATATCTCTGCTAGTCACCTTTATACTGTACAGACACATCAAGTACATATATATATGTATTCATCCTTTAGTATGTATATATACTGAATCAAGGGATCTATACAAGCTATACAGATGATACAGGCTCCCAGACATTTTTGCTGATGTAGCTCCTGGCACTTCCATGCTCATGCATGCTTATGTGCACTAACTTGCATATCAAGTTCTCGCTGAGCATAGGTGGGTTCTGTTCTCATGGCTTGGTGACTTAGATTGTCACCAATTGGTCTACAATCAGTGCTGCCCTCAGGCTCTATGAATGGTGCATGTATGTGGCTCATCAGCAAAACCCAAATTTGCATGGAAGTGTTTGGAAAAAGGACTTATCTTTGAGGCATTTGAAAGTGTTTGTAAAAAGGGGATATCTCTCAAGTGTTTTTCAAACAAGGGGCATCTCTCTTGAGGGTGTTTGCAAGCAACAGATATCTTTGAAGTGTTTGAGAGTGATTGGAGGCACAGATGGGAGTGTTTGTGTTGTGACCCAGTATCACACCCCTCTTCAAAAACCTCTCTCATAACCCCACCTTATCCTTCTCTCATGACCTGACCTCTACATCTTGTGGCTAGACAAGCCACATAACATTCTTTACTAAGCATTAGCTAGCATATAGCCACTGAAGGGCATATGAATGGCAGACAATGGACACTCATTAACCAGTGGCTGATATGACTCATGACTCATGTGATAGGCACATAGACTCCTCTGACTAGACACATAACTAGTAGTGGCTAGTATGACTCATGCATATAGCCACATGGACCTATGACTCTGACTGATGTTCTGACTAGTGGCTAGTATGACTCACACATATAGCCACATGGACCTATGTACCTATGACTTGTGGTACTGACTTCTGATGGGTGGCTAGTATGACTCACGCATATAGCCACGTGGACTTATGACTTGTAGACTGACTCTATGTATGACTCCTGCATGTATCTAGAGTATAAATACAGCAGACTCAAGCAAGCCTGGCTCCCCAGTCTTGCCCGCCTTGGTCAATCCCCCCAGTGACCATAGGAGGACCTCCCCTGAGGGGGAGGCCTCCATGTGTGATCCCTACTATCTCTCTGACTTACTAAGTAGTATCCTTAGGGCCACTAAAGGGCCTTTTGACTAAGCACTACCTCACTCTAGACTAGATAGATATATCTCTTAGACTCATTAAAACATGTACCTAGACCCATTTGACATGAGGGTCATTGGGTTGTGACAGTTTGGGAGTGATTGGAGGCATAGATAGGAGTGTTTGACAGCACTTTGAAAGAAGGGACATGTTTACAAATATTTCAAAGTGCTTCTAAAACAGCCTATCTTGTCGTGACCCATTTAATAATGATGGGTCACAACTGGATTCGAACCGATGACCTTTACGAAATCAGTCACATGACCCAGTACTGTACAGACCTTTACACCTTACGTTCTGTACCGTACCGTACCGGCGCTTAATGATGCTTACTAAGCAGTTATTAAGCGCCTGGCGCGACGGTACAGAACTTCACTCCATACATTCTGTACTGTACCGTACCAGACGCTAAAGGATGCTGACTAAATCACACGTGACTAATGACCTCGTGCACGGCACCTTATAACATTGGGTGCTGTGCATATACCTTATATTGTCGCGACCCTCCGTTCTTTCTGGTCACTTCTTATTTGCACGCTTATGCGATACTGCTGGGTACTTCCCAGAGGAGCTGTTGTGATGGGTATTTCCCTATTTGGTGGACTATGTAAGCG